>JABUQX010039829.1:10000-17065 GCA_015478945.1 Trachelipus rathkii | reverse complement strand
TTTGATTAAATTTTAATTTCATTTTCCTCTACACTGGTGGGGTTCATGTTCTGGCCATTTTCCACCAGAGGTCTTATATTCCAAATTCAATGTCGTCCATTAACTTAAAACCTCTTAATCGGATTAATACAAATCATAATGAGAATACTACTGGAAACACTAATAAGTATTACTACTACTACTACTACTACCACTAATAATAATATAGATATAATATATAGAAATAATAATAAAAATAAAAATAAATATAATAATAATAATAATAATAATAATAATAATAATAATAATAAGAAGAAGAGAGAAGAGATTCAAAGGTCATTTTCTATATGACTACAAAGAAAAGGTTTGAATAGCAACGGCACATCTAGATTATATATATATATATATATATATATATATATATATATATATATATATATATATATATATATATATATATATATATATATATATATATATATATATATATATAACCAGTATATATATCCACGGTATAGATTAACGCATGTATAAAAATTTATCTCTCTACATATATATATATATATATATATATATATATATATATATATATATATATATTTTTTTTATAGGTTCGTTGGAGAAATAAAAAATTGCATGCAAAAGTAGGTGATGGGGAATAATGGGGATCTTCTTCCGAGGTTAGTAATTAAACCCTGATAAGAGGGGTTTTAGGGATTTGTAAATAAATATTAAAATAGCTTTTCTTTTTTGCAGGTGTTGAAGTATATGTTGAATTAAATTTCTCTTTCTAATTATATATATATTCGTATGGCATTGTTATATTCCTTAATAATTTAAGACGAACTTATGACTTAAGTTCTACGAAAAGTTCAGATTGATTGTTTTATCCCATGCTTTTGGCTTTTGTCTCTTGTCTTGTTGCTTTGGGCGGATTGTCTCGCTGGATCAGAAATTGGAGGGATTGAAAGTATTGATGAAATACTATTATTAACTCATAAGTGTGTGAGCTATCGGTGTGTGTGTGAATTGGATCATTCCTAACATTATAACATATATGATATACTGTCAATATTACTAATATTACTAACATCTGTAATCAGCAAATAGTGCATACTTTTGTCTTCTACTACAACCGCTATTTTCATCAATATTTTCTTTGCGTCATCAAAGAAGTTAAAGGTAAAATATTTTCTGGTTATTTCCATTCTTAGTACTTGTTTAACTCAGTTTAATTCAACATTTTTTTTGATTATTGTGATTGTTAAAATGGGAGGTACAGAGGATGAGAAGAGGGTGGTTGAGGGAGAGCACAAGTATAGGAGTTGTCCAAGATTTGGTGGAGAGGATGATGAAGAGTTTGAAATTTGGTTGGACAGGGTAAAAGCATGGGAGGCATATGTGGATGGTGTTGCTAGGTTCCCTGGGATAGAGGTAAAATTGAGTTTGAGAGGAGAGGCATTCAAGGTGATTAGAGGAATACCAGATGCACAACTGAAGGAAAAGGAGGGAATAAACCTAATAGTAGAGGCACTAAAGGGAGTATATGGTAGAAATTTGGTGAGTGATAGGTTCAATAGATTGAGATTTTTGTTTAACATTCAAAGGAAGAAAGAGGAGAATATGCGAGCGTACATTCAGAGGTTTAAAGGAGTATATGAGGATTGTGAGAAGGCAGGAGTGAGTGTAGGAGAAGAAATGAAAGGATATTTATTGTTAGATAGATCGGGTCTAGAGGAAACAAAGAAACAGTTAGTGTTAGCCTCGGTGGGAAGTGAGAGTATTACATTTGGGAATATGAAAGAATCATTGCAGAGAATATTTGCTGAGAAGGAAGAAAGAAGTGCACAAGTGCATAATTGGGAGGAGAGAGGAATGAGAACCTGGACAGCTGACAAAAGGACGACATATAACCAAAGGAAAAATCCTATAAAATGGGGAAAAGTGACACAGTGCATGATATGCAAATCAGAGTATCATTATGCGTTTAATTGTCCGAATAAAAGAGAGAGGATTAGGGAAGAGAGGGAAAAGGAGAAGAGAGAAGTTGGAGGAGAAAGAGTGTATTGGGAGGACATAAGAGAGGAGAGTGATTGGTCAGAGAGTGTTGAAGGAATCCTAGATACGGGGTGCGTAGCAACCATTTGTGGGGAAAAGTGACTAGGAAAGGTGTTAGTAAATATAGGTAGAGAAGACATTAAGAGGATGAATGAGGAACAAGAGTCTATAAAAGGGCAGTATGTATTTGGGGAAAACAAGTATGAGGCCTTCAAAGCAGTTAAGATACCTTGTAGGGTAGGGGGAATTAAGTTTTGGATTAGGACAGAAGTGGTAAAAGGTGAGATTCCATGGCTGATAGGGAGACAGACTATGGAAAAAATGAAAGTGATGATAGATTTAAATGATAAAAAGGTTATCTTTGGGGATTTAGGGAACGCAACCATACACTATAACACAGTAAGGCACATCAGAGTAGGGTTACTGGATACAAACAAAAAGGGGGGTACAAATGAAATGTGGTATGGCAGGTACAAGAGAGAATGGCTATTGGAACCAAAGGGAAGGAGGATTAAATTATTAAAGTTGCATCTGCAATTCGGTCATGGGAGTTGTGATAAAATCATGAGAATGATAAAGACAGCATATCACAATGAAGAAGGAGTTAGTGAAGAGGTGATAAAGGAGATAGAGGAAGAATTAAAAGATCTGTGTAACACCTGTAAGGTATGCATGAGGTATAAGAGGACACCGGCGAGACCAGTAGTTGGTTTTCCTCAAAGCCAAAGGTTTAATGAGGTGGTTGCTATGGATTTGGGGGAGTTTGAAGGGAAATTGTTTCTACTATTGGTCGATGTTGCAACAAGGTTTTGTCAGGGGACGTGGATAAGAAGTAAGAAGGGGGAGGAAATAGCAGAGAAAGTATTAGATAGGTGGATTAGTGTATTCGGCGCACCTGAATGTTTCTTTACGGATAATGGATTGGAATTCAATAATAAGGAGATGAGGAGTTTAAATGAAAGATTTGGTATAAAGATGAGATGTACGGCAGCGGAGAGTCCTTGGAGTAACGGCATCTGTGAAAACATGGTAGGGTTAGTGAAAGAAAATATGAGGAAACTAAAAGAGGAAGTACAAAATCTAGAAATTTGTCTCAAGTGGACCATTGCAGCCCGGAATAGTCTATTTATGAAAGGAGGTTATGCCCCTAATCAACTGGTATTCGGGAGGAATTTAGGGGTGCCAACCGTGGAGGAAGGTAAGAAGAAAATAACCATGTTAGAAGAAGGAAACGAATGTGAGCTCATAAAAAACACCCTAATCGGAATACATCTAGCCAGGGAAATACATATTAAAAGAGAATCCGAGGATCGGATTAGAAGAGCAGTGTTAGAAAATGTTAGAGAACACAAATTAGAAGAAGCTCAGATAGGAGAAGAAGTGTATTATAAGAGGGAAAATGACAAAGAATGGAGAGGTCCAGCTAAGGTGATTGGAAGAGATGGGAAGGTGGTTATCGTAAAACATGGGAGTTCGGTGCGGTGGGTAAACAGAGTGCACATAACGAGAATACAATGTGAAACACCTTATAGAAAGAAAATGGATTCAGAACCAGAACCAGAATTGGATGAGCGAAAAGAGGAATTACAAGAGGGAGGAAGAAGAAAAGAGGTAAGCTATAGTACTTCAGATGATTCAGACAGCGAAGGAGAGAACAGGGTATACCAGAAAGGAAAAAAGAAAAAAGCCTACATTCAGGAGACAATAGAGGAGAAGAAAATTAACAAAGAGGCGTTGAAAAAAGGGGAAAGGTATAGGATATGGAATGAGGATGAAGAAGAAAGGAAAATCGAGATATTGGGAAGAGCAGCAAAGAAAAGCAGTAAAAAATAGTCAAAGCTACAACATAATTGATATAGAAACTGGGGAAAAGGAGTGGGTAGATTTAAGGTACTATCCTGAAATAAGGGATCTAGCAGATGTTAGGGAAGAGTCTCAAAAACCAGACGAACAAACAGATCTGGAAGAAAGCGGTGATGGGGATAGGATAGAAAAATTAAGGGAGGAAAGGGAGGAGGAACAGACAGAAACTGGAGAAACCGATGAAACAGACGAAGATAAAAGTTTTTACTTTGAAAATACAAAGGAGAATGCAGAACTGAAACAGCAACTGGAAGCAAAAAGACGGGAGTTAGACAGCTGGAAAGAGAATAATGTTTACACAGAAGTAAGGGGTTCTGAATGGAAAGGAAAAAAGGTTATGAATACAAGATGGGTTATGACAAAAAAGGAAATTGAAGGAAGACAGGGATGGAAAGCACGATTAGTTGTAAGAGGATTTGAAGAAAAGGAGAAGGATTTAGTAACTGATGCTCCGACGTGTGCTACTGAAACGCTAAAACTGTGTCTGGCTATTATGGGGCGGTACGGATGGACATGCAAAAGTATGGACATCAAAACAGCGTATTTACAAGGAGATGAAATAAGGAGAGAGGTTTACGTCAGGCCACCAAGAGAAGCAGAAAGGAAGAACGTGTGGAGACTTAATAAAGGGGTGTACGGGCTAAAGGATGCAGCACGTATCTGGTATGAGAAATTGATTAAGGTGATACAGGAGACAGGGGGAGAGAAGAGTTTTATTAATCCTACCATTTATAGATGGAAGAAGAGGAATCAATTGGTAGGTGTAATGTGTTCCCACGTAGATGACTTATTATATGGGGGAACAATAGAGTTTGAAAGAGAGGTGATAGGAAGCTTGAAGAAACGTCTAAAAATCGGAAATGAAGATGAAAAATGTTTTAAATACATAGGAGTGGAGATTGAAGAACGGGAGGACTATATTCTCCTTAGTCAAAATAAATACGTTCAAGAATTAAAAAAGGACAGGGAGGTATATGGGAAAATTGAGAATGGTGGAAAGTTAACAAACACAGAAATGACAAGGTACAGATCACATATAGGGAAACTTAATTGGGTTGCACAACACACACGACCGGACATATCTTTTGACGTTAGTGGTCTAAGCAAACACAATAAACAGGCAACAGGGAACAATATGAAAGAAGTAGATAGAGTGATAGACAAGGTGAGAAAGAAAGGGATGCATGTGCGGATGGATAAGCTGAAGGGTAATGAGCTTGAATTTGAGATTTACACAGATGCGTCATTTGGGAATGTAGAAGGCATGAAATCACAAATTGGGTATTTAATAGGGATAAAGGATGAGTTAGGAAAGAAATGTCCGTTGCTTTGGAAATCGGGGATTGCGAAAAGGATAGCTAGGTCAACGATAGAGGCCGAGACATTAGCATTAAACGAAGGGATCGACACGGGAATGTACTTAAGGGAATTATGGACAGAATTGACAGGTGACATAATAGAGATAAGAGTGAAAGTAGATAGCAAAACCCTGGTAAATGCGTTAGGGTCTACATCAGGTGTTTTGAATAAAAGATTACGAATTGACATAGGATGTTTAAAAGAAAGGTTGGAAAAAGAAGAAATAAAAGAAATCGAATGGATACCTACTGACAAACAAGTTGCAGATGTGTTAACAAAGGAAAGAGTAAGCGTAAAAAATATTAAACGGTACATGGAAAGGGGGGAGGAAGAATAAAAGGAAAAGAGGAAAGAAAGGGGAGAAAAAGGGTTAAGATTGATTTTTTATAGGTTCGTTGGAGAAATAAGAAATTGCATGCAAAAGTAGGTGATGGGGAATAATGGGGATCTTCTTCCGAGGTTAGTAATTAAACCCTGATAAGAGGGGTTTTAGGGATTTGTAAATAAATATTAAAATAGCTTTTCTTTTTTGCAGGTGTTGAAGTATATGTTGAATTAAATTTCTCTTTCTAATTATATATATATTCGTATGGCATTGTTATATTCCTTAATAATTTAAGACGAACTTATGACTTAAGTTCCACGAAAAGTTCAGATTGTTTTATCCCATGCTTTTGGCTTTTGTCTCTTGTCTTGTTGCTTTGGGCGGATTGTCTCGCTGGAACAGAAATTGGAGGGATTGAAAGTATTGAAAATACTATTATTAACTCATAAGTGTGTGAGCGTATTCGTGTGTGTGTGAATTGGAATCATTCCCTAACATATAACATATATGATATACAAACTGTCAATTTACTAATATTATAACATCTGTAATAGCAAAAGTGCATACTTTTGTCTCTACTACAACGTATTTCATCAATATTTTCTTTGGTCATCAAAGAACGTTAAAGGTAAAATTATTTTTACTGGTTATTTACCTTCTTAGTACTTTGTTTAGTCGAATAATATATATAATATTATAATATATATATTATAATATAATATATAATATATATTATATATATTATATATATCTTATATATAATAAATATATAATATATATATACTATTATATATATATATATATTATATATATATATATATATTTAGTATATATATATACTTATATTATATATTATTATATATATATATATATATATATATATATAAACTATAATATTTTATATATAATAAAGGCGACCAAGGGTATTTTGAAAGTATATTAATAATTATAAAATCATCACTTCAAAATATTTCTAATATTATAGTCACTAATGTTATATTAAAAAATGAAGAATTTAAAAAAAATTTTTAAACTTTTTTTAAATAATATAACACAATATAATATAATAATATAATAAATAATATAAAATAATAATAATAAATAATATAAGTAATAATAATAATAATATAATAATATAAATTAAATTACAGAATAATACTATTTGAAAACTCTGTAAATTACTTTAGGAATAAAAATCTGTAGGTTTCCTCTATAGAAATTTTTCAGGGGGGACGTGTGTAGTTCATAGTTACTTTCTATACAATTTCCTTTAAATAAATATTAAGAAGTGATAAATAACACTAATGACCTCCTACAGAAAATCTGAAACTTGAAAATGACCTTACAACATTTCTTGAATACCTTGATGAGAATAGGTTCATTACTGGTTAAGTTTCTCTGGGCGTCTTTACAAGCCTGGTTGTTAAATTTTGCTGTAGAACATGCTTAAAAGTCCTCTATGAAGGCCGCTTGTTTGACCT
>JABUQX010039829.1:0-5000 GCA_015478945.1 Trachelipus rathkii | reverse complement strand
ATATATATATATATATATATAATATATATATATATAATATATATTATATCTTATATTATTGCGTGTATGTTCCATAAATGTACATAAAGTGAAAGTTAAAAAAAAAAAAAGAAGGAAATTCGTCTTAAATTATGTAGAATTCTAGTATACAGAAGTTTAAATATTAATAATAATAATGATTAATACTAATAATAATAATATAATAATATATAATTAATAATATATGTTAATAAAAAATATAATAATTATAAAATACTGAAATTGGTAAAATTAAGATTAAAAAGGCATTATAGCAATTATTGATTAATGCCAAATAATAAAGTTAAGAGCCAACGAAAACACACATAGACGTAAACAATTACTCATACTAATAATAAATAAAAAAGGTAAAAATTGTCAAAATTTTAATACAGCATTTCGGTCACAACCACACCACATATATATATTATATATAAATATTTAATATATAATATTATATATATATAATATTTATATATATATATATATATATATATATATATATATTAATTATTATATATAAGTATATACTCGTATATATGAACGCGCTGAGAGCAGAACTAATTTGAGATTCAGATCTGAAACTGACATACCCTCTGTTATGTTTGGATATATAGTTTATATAGATATATTATTATTAATATATATATATATTATATATATATATTATAATATATATTATATAATTAATTATATATATATTATATATATATTAATATTATTCATTCAGTAACAAATAGGGTGCAAATTTGAAGAGGAGGAAGGGGGGTGGAGTGGGTTATGGCTATATATGATGGGGAGGGTATTTCTAGAAGCAAACTACGAGGTCATCAGACCTATAAAGAAAGTTGCAATAATTATATTATAAAAATATATATAATATATATATATATGATTATATATATATATAATATATATATATAATATTATATATATTATAATATATATATATATATATATATTATATTTATATATACTCTGTGGAGAGCTTCATGCTGCAGAACGCTGCGCTTTTCGAAGCAATTCTTGTTAAGAACAAAAATTGTAGATACTTGAGTGGCTGACGCACGGGCACGGTGAGAGAGTTGCTTGTTGGTTTGATGGTTGTAATTACACATGGGGGTGCGTGCGGAGCTCGGGGCACTATAGTAGGACATATTACATATGTAGTTAGACACAACAAGCATTACGTTGTAAGATTTCAATAATCAATATACTTAAGACCTTAATCAAGTATTAAAGTTAGAGAAGATATATAAAAAACAAAGAAAAATATTCTTTCTTTAAATTCGCACACAAATAATAGGGTCTTACTTTTTTTTCTTTTTGATATTGAAGTTCAAGAGTTCTTTTATTATATTTTTTGCTTATGAGAGTTACGACGGAAAGAAAGGTCGCAAAAAATAGTCGTGAGGTCATTAGGAACTGAAATAAACGAGAGAAGAGAGAGACGAGAGAGAGAAAGAGAGAGAGAGAGAGAGGAGAGAGAGAAGAGAGGTAACGAAACAAACCAAAAAAACACCAAGAGACAACAACAACGCAACGACGTCTCCACTATCAGATAAAGCCAACCAACACAACAGACAGACGACCGATACGCGAGAGAACGAAGGAGAATTGCATCCCTACTTCTCTTATCCGTCCCCCACTCCTCCCCGACAACATCCAGTCCCGTCCAAAATAATAATTTAAAAGTTCATGTAATACCACCCTAACTTTGCTTCTTCCTTTCTCCCTTCTCCCCCCCCCCAAACCTGTCCGACTCACAGCTCGCCAAGTTCATTCAGCTCTAACTCCTCCACAGTCACCTGACAATATTATTGGTGTTTTTTAAACCCAGGTACACTTCGTGTGTGTATTATGTTATGCTCACAATATATATAATTATAGATATATTAATATATTTATATAATATTAATTATATATATATTATATATATATATAATATATATATATATATTATATACTATATATTAGGGATGGGGCGGTAGTGAATTAGCCGGATAGACGGATACCGGATATCCGGCTGGAAGTTAAGGATATCCGGCCGGATATCGGATAGTGAATTAGCCGGATAGCGGATTACCGGATATCCGGCAATTTTATATAGCGTTGGGCGGGGTGACTAAATAAAAATTTTTTTTTTTGCTCATGTGGTAGTACTACAAGTTTTATTTATATTATCTTTAATTAGAGAGGTTTTTATATTTTTAAAAATATAAAATTGTGTATAAATGTCCTTAATGATTTTCACATTTGAAAAATGCGAGTTTTTTTAAACTTTGTTTTTAATGAAGTTATGGACAGATTTTATTTATATATTTTTTCGTGTATACAGTTGAGTATGCTTAGCTTTAAACTGAAACTAAATTTTTTTCAAACAGTTGCTTAGTTGGTTAATCGCTGGCCTAACTCTGACCGATTCATCGCCCCCCCATAAAATTGAATGATGGGGTGAATTGTGCCACCATTGTTATATTCTTATTTTAGTAGCCTATTATTAATTGACATTTTTATTTTTGTATAGCTAATTTAAAATATAATAACAGTTTACTTTATTATGGTAAAAATTAAAATAAAAAAATGAAATTTAATGAAATTGATTCAAAAAGTGTCAAAATTTGTACCACGAATGGGGTGAATTGGGCAACCACATTTTTTTTCATTTTTAATTTATATTTTGAAATTTTAATACTTTTCTAATTTTAATATAGTAACAATTTCTATCATTAAGTAAAGAATTAAAATATCAAAATTGAATTTATACATAAAGAGGAATTTAAAAAAGATGGCCAATTCACCCCACAAGGGTGGTCCGATTCACCCCTTCAACACTCCACATATGAGCTTTATTATAAACTTTTGAAAACTATGATTATTAGATTTACATTATTATTCTTTTGTGTGCTTATGACCTACATAGGTCTTGATTTTCAGAAAAAAAAATCCAAAAAGTGTATTAAGGGAAAGTGGGGAGACGAAGTGTACTAAAGTGGCCAACGTCGACCCCGCTGACGCATTACATATTATATATATATATATATTATATATATATAATATATTATATATATATATTATAATTATATATATATTTATATATTATATATATATTATATATATATATATATATATATATTATAATATATTATAAATATATTATATATATATAAATTATTATATATATTATAATTATATATATATTATATATTACTATATATATTATAATTATATATTATATATATATATATATATCTATATTATGGCCGAGTCTCCAGATTAGGTGCCCCCTGTATCTAAAAAAAACACTATATTACATTAAATTAATATATTTTTGAATTCAGAGTACATTGTAATGCAAAAACTAAAAAAATAATAATTTACTTAATTTTAATAATACTCCAAAAATATTATAATTCGGTACGTTTCAAACTTAATATGATAAACTGATAGCCCATAAAACATAACGTTTTCTTATATTCTTTTCAATACTTTAGGGGAAAATTATGGCAAAATTAAAATTAAAAATACATTAAGTTAATTAAAATTAAAATAATTAAAATTGCAATATCGTTTAGGTAGGTCAGGTCAGGTCATCAAAAAAATTTAATTTCTCTAGAACATCATATCTATATAGCAGTGTGTGTGTGTGTGTAGGTGCGCGTAGCGACGTATGTTCGCTTAACATTGAAAAAAATATTGGGCGGACTCATGATTTGAACGCAAAAAATGGGCGGGAACGAGAGAATTATTTCGTACATGAAACCTATTGGTTATTCATTATTACTTTTTTCTATCTCCACTTTATTTTATTTCTTCTTCATTTTCCTCCATTACAATGTGCGATGATTTCAAAAATGTATTCCTTTTTACGTTCAGCTTATCAGTGTGTGTCTTCTCAGCATACATGTACATCTAATCTGGTATATTGTCTCTAAGTATCCTTTCAATATTTATTTTATTTCTACCTAACCTCTTTTCATTTCTACTTATATATAATATATATATATCTATATATAATTATATATTATATATATATAATATATATATCTCAGAGGTGACGTTCCGCATTTTAAGTCGCATTGGGACACAAAATAATTGAGGAATTTTCATTGCGATATTTTGAAAAAATGTTGTGGATTGCAGTTAGCGAAATGCTATTTATTTCGCTGTTAGGGGAACTACCAAAAAAATATGTGGGTTTCCGTGGCAATGCCAAAAGTTATAGTTGAAAAATTTACACATGTTCGCCATCTGGTGTCACGTTTTATAGACCCCCCCGAAAAATAGTTTTTTTTTTTGTTTTTGTTTGTCAAGTTCTTTTTCTTTTTAACTTCAAAAGGATATGTTTTTTAACAGGTTTTTTTATGTCTGTATGTTTAATTTATCAATATTAATAATGATATTAAGTGTACTAATTAATCGACCGAATTCTCAATATCATAATATTTAGTTCTGATTTCTATAAACGTTTGATAATCATATTGACATTTATTCGTTGCACCCTTTTTTTAATGAGCAGAACGTGTATTTTTTCAACATTGCTCTTTATCAAGTTTTGTGCCCTGACATTTGCTCTGTTTTTTATATTTTATCACCCCTAAATTTGGTGAAATAATTGTGTTTTTTTTTTTTTTTAATTCTGGAAATTTATATATATATAATGGTAAATAATACAATGCTTAAACACGTTCACCATAGTAGTGGTAATTTATTTAGTACTTACAATACCTTAAAGTGAGATAAAATGTGTAAGGTGTAAAAATTGCTTAACATGTGTCTTGGAAGATTATTCTATTATATATAATCATTACTTTGTTACCCATATATTTATATTATTTAAATATTTATTTTAGAAAATTTAATGATTACAATAATATCATGAACACGTGTACCACCAGATTTCAGATAAAATTGTATTGTTTTCAGTAAATAAATGGATGATATATATATAACATTGGACACACATCGAATTTATTCCCCTG
>JABUQX010039828.1:25000-27500 GCA_015478945.1 Trachelipus rathkii | reverse complement strand
TTACACATTTTATAAAATCTGCTGAAAGGGTATAATGTTACATTTTCTCTGAAGACTTTCAAGTTTAGTTTTTAACTAAAGGACTTACGATTCAGATTCCCCTTACCACATTCTTCAAAAATCTTGCTGAATGATTCTAGTGTGGCAATTTCTCGATGGCTCAAGGTTTAGTTTTTTAAAGCTTTAAATGCTTAGCGAGATCCTTGTTCCTGACTGCGGCGATGTTATATAAAATTAATTTAACCTCTGCGACTTGTATTATTATTAACGGATTATCATACGTAAAAAGAGAGAAGTTTATGAGTGTCTTAAAAAATGTTTCGAGTGGAGCCACGGCCGCTTGGCACCCCCAAGTTACGCCTCTCTCTCTTCCTCGCCTTTTCTCTGCTCTCTCTTCTCTCTCTCTCTCTCTCTCTCTCTCTCTCTCTCTCTCTCTCTCTTTCCATTGTTCTTCTGTTCTCTCTCTCTCTCTCTCTCTCTCTCGTCTCTCTCTCTCTCTATAATATGTTATATGTATTATATATATTATATATATATAATATAATTACTGTATTATATATTATATATATTAGGTATATATTATATTTATATATTAGTTATTATATATATTATGATAGTATATAGTAAATGATAAATGAGAGTATATAATAATAGAGTATATATAATAAATTATTGATTATATATATATATATTATGTGGTGTATATTATAGTTGTGTTAGTGGTAAGGTATTATATATATATATATATATATATATAGGTGGTTAATATATATATAGGTGATATATAGTGTTATAGTATAGAGTATCTAGGGTAAATATGTATATATTTTATATATATATATATATATAATTAGTAGTAGGGTACTTAAATAGAGGTGACGAGTATGAGTAGGATGAATATATATATATATATATTATATTAGTAGTATATATAATAATATAGTATAGTATGATTATAATATATATAATGATATCGTATATATTATATAATTATAATATATATTATAGTTAGTTAATATTATTATATATATATATATATAGGTAATTTCTTAGGATTTAAGCAGGGCCGAATTAAGAAAATACTGAACATTAAAACGTGACTTAAAATGTTGTCTAGAGATGTATAGATTTAACGTACTGAAGCAAATATTATTTTAAATAAATATTTGTTCGTTTTGACAAGGTATAATATATTATATAATAATATATATAAGTATTATGTATATATTGCATTTATAGAGTGTTGTATTTATATAGTTATATATATATTATATTAATTAATATTTATATATATATATAGTATATTTATAGTATAATTATATAGTATATATATGATATATATATCAGTGTCTAAGCTGACATGTAACTCGAGAAAGGCAGCACCCAGTGCTGATTTGGAGTCAGCAGAAAATTTTAGAATGGGTTTTAATTTTTTTTTTTTTTTTTTTTTTTTTCCATTTTATATTTTAAGAATGGGTTTTGTTTTATATGTATTTTTATGCATTTTATTCGTCGGAAATATTTAAAAAAAAAAAGGTTTATTGTATTTTTTTTTTAGTATGGTATTCCTTTAGTGAAAGTAATACCAAAGTGTAAAGGGAAGTAAAATTATTCTTTTTTTGTAACTAAAGGAATACTAAGGGTTAAATCGCAAAGATGCAGAGTCGGGGTCTTTCGGCCTCCCGGTGGACGACAGGGGGACTTCGTCCCCCCTCTGTCCCCCCGTCGCTCGAGCCCCCTAAATGGAAAATAAATTTTTTTTTAAAAAAGTATTTCCGAGGAAATAATTGCAAAAAAAAAAAAATAAAAAAAAAAAAAAAATGGGCATATAAAAAAGCCCCTCGCTTAAAATTTTCCGTGGATTCCAAATATATATTTTCGTTTTGCTGTAGTGCTGCCGTTCCGAGTACATGATGTCATTTTAACAACTCTGCCCTTTATTATTATTATTATACTTATTATTAGTTATTGATTATTGATTATTATTGATTTATTATTATTATTTATTATTATTGATTATTTTATTATTATTATTATTATTATTATTATATTATTAATTATATTATTATGTATTATGATTTTGATTATTATTATTATTATTATTATTATTTGTAATAATAGTATTAAAATTAATAAATTCAACGTCTGAAAGAATTGTTCCTTTTAAAAAAATTAGCCAAGCAAAAGTAAATGCGCGTATAGAAATGCCATTTTTACAAAAAAAAAAAAGAGCGAAACTACAATATCAAAGGCCTCACGCTATTCATAGCCTAGCTTAAGGAAAATAGCATTGCAAAGGTGTCAGAAGTTTATAAAAAAGTTACGAAAAAATAGGCTTAGTCAAGAAGATTAACGCATTCTTAGGAATGTGCCTATATAGTATTATTATTACCTATATATAGTATATGTATATGATAGTAGTATATATATATTATATATATATAATATTTTATATATTATATTTAACATATATGTATTATATATATTATTATTGTAGTTA
>JABUQX010039828.1:0-20000 GCA_015478945.1 Trachelipus rathkii | reverse complement strand
ATATATATATATATATGATATAATATATATATGATATATTAATATATTATATATGTGTATATATTATAGTTTATTGTATATTTATTTATTATATTATATATATATACACACAAAGTATATAAATATTTTTACAGTTTAACATAACTAAGAAATTAAATAAAATGAGTTTATTTGAAAATAAATCAATTTGACAGCACAAAAAAATAAAAAAAGTATATTTCTTTTTTTTAGAGCAAATCGAATTTTTAATTTTAATTTTCTAATAAAAAATTGTATTTACCAACCTTTCCCATTAGCGTTAATATTTTTTAGTTTTGCAGGACCGATGGTTTACTTAAGTTCCAAAGAGAGTAAACACTATCCACTCAGATCGTTTTTCCGACCAGTGACTGACCTGGTCCTTTCGCTTAGTTGGCGAGTGCCGTCTAACATGCTGAGCTAACCGACGGCCATTTTGGGCTGATTCCATTGCCTCTCTGTACTTATACGAGCCGACTCCACCGAATGATCTTGCTCTCTTATCTCTTATAATAAATAACTAAATCCAAAAGGATGTGGTTATTTAATTAATGTTAAATTAAACTGTATTGTATTATCAACAAAGAAGAATGAAGATTAAAAGTTTGGGTTGCTCCTCCGTTATATTAAAATATATTTAATGTGTTTTTAATTTTGTTTAAATTTTAATAAATTTTGTATTACTATTAATTTTTAAAGTTTCTTCATAAGTCTGAGTCTCTCGTATTTAATCTGATTCAACACTCATTAACTTTAAGCCCCTCGTTGGCAACCTCTTGGTTTTCTTGTTCTTCTCTTATTCCTTTCTTCTGAATCTTCTCTTTTCTTTTTCCACTCTTCTTCCAATGCGTTCGACCTCAACTTCTTCTACACACACTACAATATTATATATATATAATTATAATATATATTATTATATATTATATTATATTATATATATATATATGATATTTAGTGTTATATTATATTATATATATATATATATATTTTTTAGTATATATATTATATATATTATATTTATTATATTATTATTATTATTTATATATATATGGTTATAGTTGAGTTTGGGTGTATATTATATATTATTATTATATATATTATATTATTATATAATATATATTAATTATTTATATACATATTATATTATATATATATATAGTTATATTGGTATATATATATAGTAATATATATATACATAGTATATTTATATAGATAGTATATAGTGGTTATATATATATATATATTATATATGTATATATATTTATATATATTGATTAATAATATTATATATATATTATATATTTATATATAATTATATTATATATATATATTATATAGTATTATTATATAATTATATATACTTATATTAGATATATAGTATTATATATATATTTATTATATACGCTTATATATATATTATATATATTAAGTATATATACTTTATATTATTATATTTATTTATATAATAGTATATATTATATTTATATTATATATATATATATATAGTATTATAATACTACTAATTAGGGTATACTATATATAATATATGTAGTGAGTATATAATATATAGTATATATATGTATATAGTTATATATAGTATTAGTATTATTATTTATCAGGTATATATTATATATCAGCTATAGTGGTATAGGTATTACTTATTAACTATATAGTATATATTAGTATATATATATATTTGTAGTATATTTGGTTATAGTATAATAGTGTTTTAATTTATATATATTATATATTATATATATAGTATATATTTATATATTTATTAGTTGAACAAGTTTATATTGTATATAATATATTAATAATAGCAATTAATCTATTACTATTTATTTATATATTATAACAGACATATATTATTTTACGTTCTGTACCCTATATGTTGTATATATATATACTTTTTTATATATTTATATTAGTGTATATAATATAGTATAGAGTATTTTATCGTTATAAGTTTATATTATATATATTTTATGGTGAAGGTAACCTTTTAATTATATAGGTTATATATATTATATAGATATATATAGTGTTATATATATATTAGTATATTACGAATATATATATG
Organism: Trachelipus rathkii; assembly: GCA_015478945.1. NCBI lineage: Eukaryota > Metazoa > Arthropoda > Malacostraca > Isopoda > Trachelipodidae > Trachelipus > Trachelipus rathkii. The sequence continues at coordinate 17,899 of JABUQX010039828.1, read as the reverse complement.
TGTGAGTCTTTCTGTGAGTATATACGGGTGTGTAGCTATATATATATGTGATACTGTTAGTGATATACATGAGAGAGTAGAGAGTATGAGTGAGATGAATGAGAGAATGTGGAGAGACGATTGATGAGCCGCGAGAGGTGAGAGTAGAGAGAGAGAGAAGAAGAGGAATGAGTGGAGGAGAGAGAGAGTAGGATGAGAGAGAGAGTGGTTTGATCGGTAGATTGATGATTGATGGAGAGAGAGACGAAGGTGTGCGTGATAGCTGGTGAGAGCAGCAGAGAGAGAGATAGTATATGAAAGCTGTGTGTTCCGAAAGAGACCGTGTGAAGATATAATTACGTTTTTGTTTGAAACTGTTATCTGTCTCGCATTACTATTATAGAGAGAGAAAGTGTACTTATAATTTGAGGTGCAAAGTAAAAGAACATTACCAAACCTTTTAAATATTTGATTTCAATTAAGAACCCGTGTACATGTGCAAGCCAAAGCAAGAATTCCAAGACATATATTCAATGAGTCTGAAGTCACTTCTTATAGTAGTTCATGTTTGATATATATATATATATCTGTTACTGTACTATTATAGTTATTATAGTTATATATATAATATATATATAGTTTTATTTCTATTAAAGTTTCCGTATATTTATATTATTTATATGCATTCTATATTATATATATATTATATTGTTAGTTATATTATTAGTATTATTTTTATATATTTTTAGCTTTATATAATATTTATTCTATATATATATTAGATATATATATATACTTGAGTAGTATATCTATATATAATATATATATTATATTATATTATTAAGTGTTATGATATATATATATATTATAGATCTAATTAGGGTATATTATTATTATTTATATACTGTATTAGTTTGTATATATATAAATGGACGTTGTTACTCTATATTAGTGTATTTAGTATATGATATTTTATATAAGGTGTATTTTTTGTTATATATATGTAGGAGAGTAGTGATATATGGGGATAATATAGGTATATATATATTGTTATATATTATACTTATATATTATTCTTAGTAACTATATGTATATATATAGTATATATATATATATATACCAATGTATCTCACTTAACGTCTGAGTGGGACGAAGCTAGAGTAATAGAGAATAACTCCTAGTTTTCTCTCGTTTTCAACTTAATCTCGAATCTGCCTCTCCCTGCGCCTCCTTCCTCGCTCTTCTCGATCTTGTCTTATGCGAGTGCTTGACCTATTCTGAGCTAGAGCGCGCGTATATATGTATATATATAAGGTATATTATATTGTATATATATAGTATATATATTTATATAGGTGAGTGAGTGTAGTATAATATTATGAGGTTGTGTATTATGTGATGCTATAGTATAATATATATTTATATTATATTATAATTATTTATATTTTTGAATATAGTACACTTATAGGTATAGTAGAGTATTATATATATATATATAGGTATTATATATATATTAATATATATATATTTATATATATTACTTATTTATATAGTTATGTATATATTATTTTATATATTTATATTATATATATATTATATGTATTTTGATTTTATTTTATAGTTTATTACATACTATGTAATATATTATATTATATTCCATTATATTATTATTATATTTTTATTATATATATATAAGTTATTATATGTAAATATATTATATTAGTTGTTTATATTGCTTTTCTTGAAAGAACAGTGTCAGTTATGATATTATATATATACTATATTGTATATATATAGATAAATTAGTATATATATTTTTATATATATATATATTATATATATAGATATTTTTTAGATATTATTTTTTATATAGTGTATATATAGTGTATATATCAAAAATAATGTTTTATATTTATATAGATAGTTATATATATATATGTATACTACATATTAATCTATATATATATATTGAGTGCTAGTATATATATATTAGTATTTATATATAGTGATATTATTATATATATATTGTGTATTTTGATTTATATATATAGTATAGGTTTTTGTTATATAATATTATTTTTATAATATATATTTGTTTATTATTTTTCTGTGTATATATATTTATATATATATATTATATATATCATAAATAAATTTATATTATATATTAGACATATTTTTTTATTATATAGTTTATATGTATTTAATAATTTTATATATATATATATAGGTATATATACTTTATATTATCTATATATTGTTATTATATATATATATATATATATATATTATATTATATTAGTATATTAGAAGGGGGTTTTCATTTGCATTAATATTATATTATATATATAATGATTATATATTATATTTTATATATATATATTATATATATAGTATAGATAATATAATATATATAGTATATTTTAAATACTTTTATAGTATTATATACTATATTAGTATAATTTATATATATAGTATAATTATATATATATATAGGGAATATTATTAAATATATATATTATTAACTATCTTATATTATATATTATATTATATTTATTATTATATTAGTAGTTATTATATATTATTTATAACTATTTATTATCTTATATATATCATATATCTATATAGTATAGTATATAATATATATATAGTATATATATATATATACTATTATTATATTATATATATTATATATATTATATATAAATAGATATATTTAGTTATTTATATATATTAATATTTAATATATTTTCTGTTATAATATAAATATATATATATAAATAGGTATGGTACTATATTATATATATATATATGATTAATTATCCATCTTAATATATAAGTAGATATATATATGTATAGTATAAAATATATAATATAATAGGGTAGTAATTATGTATATAGAGAAATATGTATATAGTATATTTATTATATATTATTTATAATATATTATATATTTTAAGTATATATTATATAGTATTTTGTATATATTATATATATTATATAGTATATAGTATTTGTATAGTATAGTATAGATATTATATATGGTTATAATTGTATTTGCTCTGTAATCCACAGATTCTTAATTCGTACAATAAGTTGTATTATATGAGTATTAGTGATATAATTTATTATTAGTATATGATATATATATATTGGTATATTAAATATATAGGTATATTATATATATAGTTTAGTATATATTTATCAATTTATATATATATTATATATTGAGTTTTATATAATATAGAAACCTATATAGTAAAGAGGTAGTAAAAATATATATTTATAGTACTTAAAAATCAAGTATTTAGTTATATATATATATATACTATAATATATTTACTTTATATATATTGAAAGATTTTTTGCCTTATTCTGAGATATTTTTAACAAAGTAACGTATATATATATAGTATATATGATTTTTTATGTGTAGTTGAATATTCTCAATAGCTAGTTATATATATATATATTAAATTAATATATATGCATAGTTTATTATATTATTATATTTTATATTTTTATTATATATATATATATTAAATATTTATTATATTTATATATTATATATTATATATTAATATATATTATATATTATATATTTATTATAAATTATCTATTATATATTTATATAGTATATAGTATTTATAATATTAATATATTTATATTTATATATATTATATATATTATAAATTGATATGTTTTATATTATATATATTTATTTTGTATGTATTATAGTATATATAATATAACTATACATACAGTAATAAATAACACCGGTAACGAAATTTGACAAATATGCGATAATATCAATATCAATATTTTATATATATATATATATATATACTTATGTATATTATTATTTAGTCTATAGATATATCTATATATATAGTATATACTATATTAATAGTATAATATATATATATATATATATATAATATATATATATAGTATATAGTATGATATATATTATATCTTATATTAGTATATATATATATATATATATTTATAGTAGTATAGTATATATAGTATGTATATATATTGTATATATGTGTATATGTATATAATAGTATAATATAATATATATATATATATGATATATATATTAATACTGATATATTATTTATATTTATATTTATATGTATAGGTATATATATTTTTACTATCTATATTAACTCTAGTAAGAACTCTATTATCTCGATATTGTCTAAATTATATAGTTTTCCTAAAGATTAAGTATATATACTATATATATATATATATATATATATATATGTAGTGTAGATATATATTATATATATATATAGCGCTTCTAGTCTCAGTAGGTAGAGCCACTCGGCCTTAGCAAGGTGAGGGGTGGCCACGGTTCGAGAGGTATATATATAAATATATACTGTATCCTTATAGTGTTATATATAGTATACTTATTACATACTATAGATACTATGTATATATATATCATAGTATATATTAGTTATTGTATATATATAATATTAGTATAAGTTATATATAGTATATATATATAGTATTGTATATATAATATATATATATATATATAATATATATATATATATTACTATTAGGTCATATATATATATATTATTAATTATATTTCTGCAATTATTATTATTAATATCAGTATATAGTAATATATTAGATAAATATATATATATATATTATATAGTATTAGTATTATTATATATTTAGATATATGATATATAGTATTAGTATGTATATATATAATATATATAAGTTATTTAATATATATGTGTGATATATATATATACGGTTTATGTATATATATATTCTTATATAATACTATACTGTATCTATATATATATTAAGATTATATACTTATATTATTATAGGTATATAATATATTATATATTTATATATTTTATTTATATTTACTATATATATTATATACTTAGTATATATATTTATATATATTTATATATATTATATATTATATTATATTACCTATATATATATTTATATATTATATATATATATATAGTATATATTTAACATTATAGTTATAGGTAATAATATATATATATATATATATATATGTATATATATATATATTATATAAATATAGTAGTCGGAGGGGTGGTTAGTGTTTAGTATATGGGATATATTGTATGATTAGTGTATTAGGTAGTTGAGTATATAGTATATATATATATACGGTAGTTGCGAGTAGGTAGTAGTATAGCTGGTTATAGGTATATATTATTAATTAGTGGGCTTAGATCTCTCAGTAGTATATATCTATATTATATATATATTATAGTGATATTATAGGGATAATTATCATTTAATATATTATAAGAAGACATATGATAAAATATATAGTGGTATAGCTAGATATATAGGTGTCTATATTTAGGGTAGGTTATATATAATATATCGGGTGGGGTAACTTATTCTATTAGTATTATTAGTAGCTATATATATATAGTTCATTTAATATTAATAGTATATCTAGTATTGTTTATAATATTTTATATATAGATAAGGTGTATTTAATCTAGTATTTATAGTAGTTATAGTATTTATGATATTCAAATACAACAGATACATTATATCTTTTGATATTATGTATATGCGTATATATAGTGATATATATTAGTATGTTAGAACTTTATATAGTATAGTATATATAGTATATAGGGTATAGTTCCTTCAAATAGGATAGTTACATCGGTATTTTTTAAGTATATAGTAGTTAATGTGAGTGTAGTGAAGGTATGTAGTATAGTATATATTATTATATAATAGTGTTATATAGTATAGAGTCTATTGACTATAGATGCCCTATAGTAGTAGATATATATATATAGTATAGTATATGTATAGTAGTATGGTTATTATAATTATATAATATTAGTAGTATTAGGTTATTTATTAGTATGTATATGTATAGACTTCTGTAGATCATTACTCATTTTTCACTCTAGATAATGCTTATATATTGCACAAATAATATTTTTAAAAATTATACGTTATAGATTATTATAGTTATAATTATTGTGAGTTGTTATATAGTTATATATTATATTACTATATATATATATATGAGTATTTATACTAGGGGTAGTGCTAGTAGTGAGGTAGTTATGTAGGTGTGATGAGGTATGGTATATATAAGTTATATAGATATATATGATATATTTAAATTTTTATTATATATATAGTATATATTATATAGTATATATGTATATATTGTATAATATATATATACCGCTATATCCTCGTTGATATAAAACCGTATTCGGTATTTGCATGCAAATAAACTTTCATGTCCAATTTTCTTTTAAATAAACAATTAGACATTCTTCTCTTTGCTTTTCAAATTAAATTTCGAAATTTTGAGTTCAGTAGGAATTAAAACTATATTAGAAAAAAGAAGAAAGAAAATCAAACAGAAGATCAAAAGAGATTTATTAATAATATTTGAAAATTGGCTGTAATGTGCGTACGATAATGATATTATAATTGGTTATGATAAACAACGATTTTTTGTTATGCTGTATATGAGGAAATAATATTTGTTGGGGTAGGGGTATAGCAGGGGTATATGTTAGTAGTTCTATATATATCAATGGATGGTATATAATAGTCAGTAGTAGCTATATATATATATATAGTATATAGTAGTGAATGGTTATGAGGTGTATATATACAGTAGGAGTAATAGTGAATATAGGGCGTTATGGTAAGGTATATATCGGTGTATACGTATATAGGTGATAGTATATATATATATTGTATATATATATATAGTAGTATAGATATATATAGAGTATATATAGGATATATATAGTATATATAATATAGTATTATAGTATATATATTATAGTAGGTATATATATATATATAATAGTGATAGTGATGATATATATAGTAGGTAGTAGTATATTATATATATATATATATATTATAGCATATATAATATTATAATATATATATAGGTATATGTAGTATATGAGAAGGTAGAGGTATATATATATATTAGGTATATTACTTATTATGACATAATGATTCACGCCACTACTCACGGGGCAGAACCCCTTATCAAAGATTGGTGTTATGTATTGGATATTATTCACTTATAGAGCTCTATCAGCTGATTAGACACTGATTACACAAATGTTAGTTATCGTACACTAAGTTGATCAAATAATATCATACCTTGATCCATTGTCAATTTTAGACTTTTCTTAACAAATTGGAAGCTCAATCAATTGCCTAGCCCGCTATCGGTTTAATCCCTCAGATCTTCTTTGTCAAATATATCGTTTTGATCATAGGACTTCCTCATCAATGTCCGAACCTTGAACTTAAAATGCATGGCCAAATTCTTTGGCCTGGTTTCCTCTGTTTTATTTTCTCGTGTGTGGGTTCTCTTCCGCAAGATCAGGAGTTGAGAACATCTATTACTTCTACAGATTTTCAAGTAATTGTATTAAGTATTTTCGTCTATTATTCACTAGCAACCATATATATATATATATATATATATATAGTATATATTATTATTCATATAATATAATATATATATATATATATGTATATATATTACTATATATATATATATATATATATATATATATATATATACTAGTATATATGTTTTGTACATTATTATGATGGGTTGGTATGTATTATATGAGGTTAGGTGATTTAGTATATATTGTTATTTTGTTGTTATTTATTGTTATCTTGACAAGAATGGCCTAGATAATGCGTTGGAGTATGTAGTGAGGGTGAGTTGATAGTTATATTATATGTAATATTATACATAATATATTATATATGTAAGAGGTACGTAGTATATATATTAGTAATATAGTGGTAGTTATATATATTTATATGTATATAGTATAGTAGTAGTATAATTATATTTATATTATCAGATGTAGTTAGTTATGTGATTAGTATGATAGTAGTATGGTAGTGTTATGGTTTATATATACAGGTAATATTATATACTATATATATATTATATGAGATAGAAATATATATTAAGTACGTATATATTTTATATGAGTATATATTATATATATATTATATATAAATAGTAATATATTATATAGTAATACAGATGAGTATATATATGAGTATATATTATATTATATATATTATAAGTATATATAGTTACACTGTGTAATATGCCAACACAACCAGAATTATTCCTGGCATGTGTATTATTAAATGACGATTGGTGTACTTCTTGAGCAGGACTGCAATAGTACATTAAACACTATTTCTTATTCTTCAATTTGCATCTGACGAATGCATTCACCTTTTTTGGGTTTTTGAAATTGGCTTTGTAAGGTTCGTATTTGTTACTGTGTCCTCTAAAGAATGGATAAAAAATTAGCATCATCGCAATATCTATAGTTTGTAAATCTTCATCGAACTTCTTCAGATAATGAAAGAGCACCCTGAATTGACGAAGTTGATGGTTTTTTTTTTATTTTTCTTTTAGTTTTTTTTCGTCTCCGATATTTCTTTTGTTGTTCGTTTGCTTTATTTCACTAACTTTTTAATTTGTCTCACCCTGTAAAAGATATCTCTAAAGTTACGTTGATTATCTTCTCGTTATACCAAACAAGAACACATCATCTTTCTTTTCTATTTTAATCATTTGAAGAGCAATAGTCAGTACTATATCAAAGAGATTTTCCAAGCTAATATCAATTTTCTTTCACAACTCAAAATAAAATTTCTCAATGCCGCCTTCCATTTTTTTTTTATTCAGAATATTATTTCTAGTTTAATATTTATAGTTTTAGCTTAGTTATGAAGGAATATGGTATATGTCCTTTCGACTAATCGTGAGTTTAACTTCTTTTCTATTATAAAACACAAAGGTCAATTAATACTTGACGCTTTCAAGTTAATTTGGTAACTGTTAATTAGTGACTTCACCTCCCCGCCTAAGAAAACATTTATTTCATCACTACGTGATTTATATGACGTAATATTGTCTCAATAAATAAAGGAATGTCTGAAAACACAATTAAGCGACAAATTGATGGAGTGTGCCTTTCTCACTTAGGGTAATTAACGAGACAAATTTACCAACAAGTCATCATAAGTTAATATTCTCCTATCACAATGAAATTTATATGACTAATGTTTAGATATTATCAACAAAATTACCATTCAAAAACTTAATAGTAGGGATATAAAGGACTGCCAAAAATAAATATCTTATAATATAGAATAATAAAGAAAAAATATCTAGTAATGAAGATATGTTGTCTATTCTGACAATTCTATTCTGATTATTCCCCAGTCATTGATGCTGAGGATCGTCAGCTTATGCTGAATGCCTAATTTCACATATATATATACCTATATTAAATTATATAAGCTTTTCTTCAACATCTATTAGTGATTCAGTAGGGACTTTAATAAATATCAATATATTAATAATAATTATAGAGGTATATAATTAACTATATATAATTAATATAGTAACTATTAATAATTATTATATAATAATAGCAGTACTATGTTAATTAAGTTATAAATAGTAGATGGTAGAGTGGAATAAATAAATATCATATTTAATATTGAGTAATTATATGATATATATACTATATATATATAAATAATGTAACAGGACTTTGAACTATTTTTAATATTTTTTGGTCTTTCTAAATAGCATAAGTAGGCGTATGCCATACTCTGTACTCTATACCCCCAACAATAGCGCCTACATGAATAACTCAATTAGAGTCTACTATAAATAGTTAATTTAGAGATGAATAATATACTACATAGCCGGATATAACAATAATATTCTCTTTGATAGTAATAATATAGTTAGTACGGTATGATATTAATATATTCAGAGATACCAAATATAATATCATACAACTTAATATCATATGAATAGCATTATACTGATATATATATGAATTACCCATAGCATAATAAGTTAGGTGATTATCAATGATTATAGTTAAGAAATCCAGCTTCTTATACAACCGGCGCAGTGATGCTATATAAAACATATTTATAAAAAATAATACTTGTCTCCAGAATAGCATAAATTCTTTGTCATTAATATGTAAAAATTTCGTGGAACGAGATATACAAATGAAAAAGGTAGAGATAATAGATAGCCTATAGTATATATGATTAATGATATATTAATATTATTAGTATAGTATAATTATTATAATATTATGATATTATTAATAAACGTATCATAGATATAAATATATATTTAAAATATACAATAACCTATATAATTAAAATATGAGTGTGTGTATTATTAATATATTTAACTCAGTACTTATAATATATAAATATAGTATAAGTAATAAATAAGATAATTATAATATATAATATTATATATATATATTTATATATATTTATATATATATATATATATGATTAATATTATATTTAATATAGTATTTATTTAATCTAGTGGTTTGTTTGCATAAATATCTCAAGAATTCTTGTTAGCGTTTGTTAACGATATTCCTAAGCTGCCAGTTGTGGAAATGCGGTAATAACGGATAGCTTTTAGGATCAAGATAAGTAATTATAGCCATCTATGTATCGCTGATATATCCAAGATTAGCTTAAGAAAAACGATTTCAGGTATATCGAATAAAATTTAATATACTCCAGGTATTTATCCTCCTCAAATTCATACAGTTTCACACTGCTACTATCTAGTAGAATTGTGCTCTCGGTTTAGCAGAATCCTATTCATTATATATAACAGCTGAATTAGTGAAATGTAGTGGTGATCCTACTCATGCTCACTGTATCCAGAAGGGTCATAGATACCAATCTTGATTATCAGACTAATCTACAGAATACAGTCTTTAAGCAATCGACTTAAGGATATCCCTCCTCCCAACAAATTATTAGCGTATTGTATAATTTGATAACTATATAATTTTTTGAAGATAACAACACAAATAATATATATTGAGTAAGGTTTTTCTCTTAATTCAAAATTAACTCCCTCCTTCTATTCATATTTTGGGTTTATAATTATATATCTAGCAAACAACACTTTATTATAACTCTAATTTTATTACTTATCTCTCCAATTATGACTTCATATACTACTATTATCATAATAGCGTATCTTTACTGTAGCCACTCTTAAACCGATAGCTTAGATTAGTGAGTGGACTTTCACTAAATTATGGTCATTTACTCTAATACATATCACCATACTAGCTCATTAAATAATCCTCTATGCTCTTTAATAAACGTCACTTTTTATAACTATTATTCCATAAACAATTCATTTTATGGTGGTTCTGATTCTGTTTAATCTTAGATTGAATTAGTTTTAAACCTAATAACTTTTTGGTATCATTTAGTACATTTAACGCATAAATATAAATTGTCGTAATATAATACTCATGTCTCTAACGTATATCTAGTCATAGATTTCATTAGTTTAAGTGACTCTATAAATGATAGTATAGTGTGAATCTCTATGTTCGTTCAAATATTGGAAGTCTTTTGACGGTTTTATCTCTTTTTCATTGTATATATTAATAAATACTTTCGGTGGTTTTATGTAATTCCCCTATATAGTTATATTTAGTGTATCTGCTTCAATTAATATATCTACTATAGATAAGTGGCGTAATATTTAATTATAATATTCTCTCAGTATTATATATCATACAAGTCTTTTGGATACAAGTTTGGGGTTGTACTTTACTAAGGACAATGAAGCTTTATATATAACTTATTATATAGTTTGGCATATTAACCCTTAACCCTTAATTTATTGTTAGTTTATGAATATTTTTTTGATTTCAATTTTATTAATTCATTATAGGTTATACTATCTGCGGTCAGATATAATAGATTTATCACTGATATAATAGTATTGTTTTAATTTCAGGTCAAGCCGCTATATAAAAACAGCATAAGGGAATATTGAACTACAGTAATAATAATGAATTAAAAGTAAAGCTCCACTTTTTGGGTGCTAAAGTATTATATAGTCTCAAAATAGTTGAGTTAAACATAGAATACGTTTCCTATAGTAGAATATAGATAAAATTTAAGTGCTATATTTCGTTTTGGTTTTAAACCATAAAAAAAACGTTTGTAATCTTGCATATCTATAAATTGGTAGTTTCTTCATCTGTTGATCGAAGACGAACGAAGGGAGGTAAATCGATGGCATCTAATGTTACCGAGAATATCCGAGAAAGATCATCTGCCACAATGTTATCTGCCCATCTGAGGTAGGTAATTGAAGAGACATATTCTGTTAAGACAGAAAGATGACTTTGCTGCTGATCACTTTTGCTTGATTCTTACTATAGAAAGCTGAAACAAGAGGCTTGTGATCAGTGCACAAGATAATATATCTTCCTTCCAACATATGCTTGAAGTAAAGAACAGAATAGTAGGCTGCAAAAATTCACGGTTGAAAGCTGAGTATTTACGTTGTTGTTCTGATAGCTTTTTGTGTTGAAATCTATAGGTTCTGGCTGTCGATGAACCATCTGATGAAAGTCCGTTCCTATAGGTGTCTGACTGCTATCCGTTACAAGTTGAAGGTGAGTTACATTTGGAAGAGAAAATGAAAGAGTAGTGGCCTTCCGAAGTTGATTCTTGATTTCAATAAAGACTTCTTCCTCTGTAGTACAAATAAGGGACTTATCTTTTGGATAGAGTTTTGCTTTTCTGATAAAGAAAACACGAGTTTTACAAAACAAAATTTGCTGATTTTAGCTAATTATAAAAATTTAGGGGGTAGATAAAATGGGAATGATTTCAATAGGGGATTGATAGTTAAAAAATTTTCTGCTTAAGGTATGTAATGTATTAAATGTTTTAAATAAAATTTCGTACAGTTTAGTAAAATAAAATGTTTAATATAATCAACACACTGTTTTTTTTTTTAACATACATTTTAAAAATTTAAATTTAAAAAGTGAAGTAAATTTAAAGTCTGTAATGAGTACAGTTTTAGGTTCGTGAAGAATGTTTTTTAATAAAAATGATTAAGGAGGAAAATAAAAATGAAATGACTTCATAGAATATATATAATAATATAGATATTATATTAGTAGAGAGAGAGTATATATAATATTATATATAAATATAAGTATACTATATATAATATATAAAATAATAATATATCATTATAATTCAATATTCGTGCGGTAATATTGCGCCTAAGCGGCGCACGCGGCGGAGCAGATACCGGGTTATGCGCCTGCGGGCCGCACCGGGCGGCGGGTACGCGGCGTGACGCCGACCTGCGGGTAGCGGGTCGTGGCCTCGCTCGGTGGGGATCAATGCCTGCGCCGGTGAGCAACTTATGAATCTAGAGGTAGACAAAATGGGAGTCATCAAAAAGATAACTCTCAATATAGAGGATGTGTATCAAAGATACTTCACTCACCCAGGATGAAAACGGAACAACAAAATTGAGGCTTCAATGTGTGTGATGTCAGTGTAAGTGTACCTGTGCGTGGGTGTGAGTGTATATGGTTTTAAGTAAGTGTCTATGGTGAGTGTAAGTGCTTAATAAGTGTTATAAAAATACTACCTCATAGTAGGAAGCACTAGCAACTTATAATATACACCAAATCGATTCCTCATACCTTATTAACTCAGGGGGGTAGACACCCATATTAGGGCTATTCTAAGCTCAGGGAGCCTAGAAAAGGCTTGAAAAAAGTGGCAACTCAGTTGCACTGATTATGTGCATCTCAACTTGGCCTTTGCCACTCCACTGGCACTCATTGCACTCACTTGGGGCACTGCATTTGCACTCATTGCCCTCACTTGGAACTCACTCTGGCACTGACTCTTGCACTCATTCTATATACTCCATGAACCACTGAATAGAAAGTCCTAAGATACTTCTTTCGTGATTAGGTGTCTATGGTAAAATGTAAGGTGTCTAAATTATATTAATGGAATAAGAATGATTAATTGCGAATACGTTCCATAGTTAATTGTGTATAAGTGACATATGTGTATAAGTGTCATAGTGGTAAGTAAGTCTGTGTGTGTGAAGTAAATCTGTGTGGTGTGGTGTTGTGTTAAGTAGATCTGTTGTGAGTGTAAAGATAAGTCTGTGTGTAAGTAAATCTGGTGTGTGGTGTAAGTGAAATCTGTGTTCGTAAGTAAATCTGTGTGTGTGTGTGCCGTGCGGTTCGTGTAGAAGGTAAAGACGTCAAAAAAAGGGCTAAGCCCCTAAGGGGGGCCAAAATTAGGGTGGCCAAAATTGACCCATGGAAACCAAGGGTTGGTCGAAAAATTAGGTTGGGCCAAAAAATTAGGTTCGGACCAAAAATTAGGTTCTCAAAAAGGGTTCTCAAAAAATAGGGTTCTCAAAAAAATTAGGGTCTCAAAAAATTAGGGTCCAACAAAATTAGGGTTCTCAATAAATTAGGGGTTCTCAAAAAGCTCGGTGGGATAAAAAACTTGGGTTCTCAAAAAATTTGGTTCTCAAAAATTAGGGGTTCTCAAAAATAGGGGTCTCAAAAATTAGGGTTCTCAAAAAAAATAAGGGTTCTCAAAAATTAGGGGGGGGAAAATAGGGGGGTGACAGCGCTAACCGTTTGGCCGCAACCCTTCTCGAAGGGTTTGGCAAAAAATAGGGTTTCTCAAAAAATTTGGTTCCAAAAAAAAAATTTGGGTTCTAAAAATTGGTTTCCAAAAAAATTCAGGTTGCCCCAAAAAGTCAAGGCGCAAAAGGTCAGGTCAAGGTAAAGATTCGAGCCATCGAAAAAGTCAAGGTCAAATCAAGTGTGCTTGCCAATCGAAACCCTACTACTTTATTATATATAGTAAATAATAAAAATACTATATTTATAATATATAAATATATATATATATATATAAATATTATATATATATTATATATATATTAATATAGATGTATATATATTATATATTATAAGTAAATATATATATAATAATATAATATATATATATATATATTATATTATATATATATAATATATACAATATAATATATATAGTATATATATATATATATATATATTATATATATAATAATATATAATATAATATATTTAATATTAATATATATAATATAATATAGCATAATATATAAATATATATATATATATATATATATATATATATATAATAATAATTATAATATATAAATATATATACTATAATATATAATATTTATATATATATATATTATATATATAATATATATAAATATAATTAATATGTATCATATATATAGTATAAATAATATATATAATATAGTATAGTATAAATAAATATAATAATATAATAATAATATTACTATATATATATATTATATAGTATATTATATTATAGAATAAAATATGAATAATAATATAAGTATTATATTAATTTTTTATACAATTTGCCCTTTAGTTTATCAACACACGAGATAGTTTATTTTTTATTGAAAATTACACATAATTAAAACCAATATAAAAACATAATTAAATAATACGAGTTTCGTTCCGATTTGTTAATGAGACTTCTTCAAGTATATCTCTTTGTCGGGTCACGAGAATTCTTCTGTTGTTGAAGTTTTCTAGTACTTTAATTTTGGATGCTACAAGCATTGTTGCAGTTTTTATAGATTTTGTCATACTCATTAATGCATTTTGGATATAATCTAATTTTACTTCGCCTACCTGTTTGTTGTAATCTTTTTGTATTTTTTCATGCAGTAGGACTCACCTAATTACTTCTTTTTTGTTTGGTCTTATTATTCATATATTACTGGATGTTCTTTCTATGTCAATGCTATGATTTGCGGATGTTCTATGGCAGTGAGAGCCGAATTTCTATTGTCTTCTGCCAAGTCATTACGATAGTTGAACTATTTATCTATCACAATATTTAGGTTCACCAACGTAAACGTAAAATCACAATTTTTGCATGGGATTGTATATACGCATTGAGGGCAGTTTTTTTCTATGTTTGTGTGGTAGGTAGGAACCGACCGGCCCCGGCCCCGGCCCCGGCCCCGGCCCCGGCCCCGGCCAACCCGGCCATTTTTAGTGACCCCGGCCCCGGCCAAAAAGTCAGGAAAAACCGGGGTTCTCTGCCGGGGTTAACCGTAAATTTAACAACTAAATAGTAGAGGGGTTAAATCAAACAAAACAAAAAATTAATATATTTTAATTCCATTACTCCTTTGTTATAAATTGAGGCGAAAAAATATATAAACATACTAAATATAAATTTTTTTGGGTATTTACTATGATTTCAAATTAAAATTGAGGTGAAATTATAATTTTTCCGAGTTTTTAACATAAAAATATTCGAAATTTGATATATCACACGAATTCGGAAAAGGAAATAAATATAATTGTTAAAATAATAAAAGGACATTTATTACTGTGTTTAGATAGTAGTAATAACTTAAAATTCTTTCTTTATTTCTTATCCAAATTTCGGACATTGTTTACTGGATGATATATACTAATATATATTCTAGATATTATATATATATATAGGCTCTATACAGCCTAGTATATATATATAATATATATATGATAGGTATATAGTATATATATATATATATAGTATATATATATTCATATATACGTAATATAGTATCAGAATATAAGATAATAGTTATAAATATATATATCTATTAAATATATATATATATAGTACTATATCTTATATATATATTCATGATATATCGTAGTAGTATACTAGTATATATATATAATAGTATATAATAATATAATTATATATATATATATATATATATTATACTATATATATATATACATATATAATATAGTATATAATATAATTGTGTATTATATATATAGATATTATATATATATATTATATATATATATATATATTTAATATATTATATGATATAATAGTGAGGATGAGTTAAAGTATATAGTATATATATATATATATATATAATATATATATATAATATATATATATATATATATATATATATATATCTAATATATATATGAATATATATATAGTATATATATATATTATATATAGTACCCTTGTATAAGCCTTGGATTCTTTTTTAGTGTTTTGCTTTACTGTCACTGATCCATTTTATTACTAAATGACACAAATTAAATAACATTGTTACAGACACTTTCTTTAAATTATAAATTTTAAAAGGAAAGCTAATTTTTCGTCCGGACACGCGAGACCATCTTCAAGGCTAAGTAAGGGACGGGATTTTCCTTTCTTGATCTTGCATCATTCCAAAGTGTTGGGTTTCCAGTGGTCGCTATTCTTCATGGGTGGTTGTTGAAATCATTTTGATGTTTTCAGATATTCCATTTTGTATAAAATCTATCTTAACTTCACGGATTGCTTATGTAGTTGTTACTTTTGATAAAAGCAATAAGGATTGCCATGATTTTGCCGATGGTTTCTGTGATTGAGTGATTTGGTCCTTGATTCATCTTTAATTGTTGATGATTGACTAGAGTGCCTGTGTTATCGCCATGCTTGTTAAATGCTGAATTTATGCGTCCTTGCTGCAGGTCATTCTGTATGTTGATTTTTTCCTTCTTTGCAAATCTATGGCCTATATATGTTTTATTTCAAGTATTGCAGGGGATGTGATATATACAGCTTTTTTTTTTTGGGAGAATTTTTGTCTTTCCGTTTTGGGGGTTTGAGAATGTTTTTTTAAGGTGATGTTATTGATGGAATGAGGGTAATATTTTTGGTAATATTGTTTTAACGAATATAATGGTAATTGAGGAATGGTAAAAAAGGAGGTGTTTCCTATTTTTCGGGGGAAAGGTGCTATAGTACCTCTTTTTTTGCTTTTTTAAATGCTTTTGTGATGAAAAACTCGGGATAGTAAAGCGATTTGAAAGTATTGTGGATGTATTTAGTTTCTTGTGCTAGAAGAGGGGGA
>JABUQX010039827.1:0-11223 GCA_015478945.1 Trachelipus rathkii | reverse complement strand
TTCATGTTATTAATAAAATATACTATTATTTATAATAGTTTTAGACGACACACAACTTGAACTTCGTAGAAAAGGTAGAAGGGCGACTTCAGGACCGTTCAAGAGGCCCCTTCATCGCACTCCACTTCCCATATCATCACCTGTGTGAGGTTGATCAGTGCGTCGCTGTGTATGGGGAGTGTGAGTGCAGTCACTAACTGATCTGATCTGTTTCTGGTGAGATGGATGTTATAGGGATTACTTTCTTCTTCTTAATTCAATAATATTTGTAAAAATTCTTCGCTGCCTTTTCTCTAATTTTCACTTTTGTTGAACACCACCCTCTGCAGTTCTTTCATACATCATATTTCTTGTTTCTTAACGAAAGTCGTGGATATTTTAGCTTGGTGCTTTTGAATGCGTCTAACAGCTAAGATTCTAGCTATACTAAGTTCGACTTTACTACTGTTGCTCATCCTCAGCTGTTTCGGTAGCCAAAGTGATGGGATTGATGCAGCATAAATGTATCTACGAACAAGTTGTGGTAGATCTCGTTTTCGTGTGTTCGGGATATTTATGGGAAACTTTTCTGTGTGAATTTTCAAACTCGGAGCGGTGGTAATTAAACCCTAATGCCATTCATTATACACGTACAACTAAATAGGTTTGATTCAGGTGGCTGTGTATTTATCACTGTAAAACGCGGGGTACTGAATTGGCATCTTAGAAATTCTTGTTTTGACTGTAAATTTTAAATAATCCAATAAGATGACACGATTTTCATTCTTTCTCAGATTCTACATGATAATTCATCATTTTGTGATTGGTTGATTTCTGACGGTGTTTCAAACCACTTCGTACTCAGTTGAACTTTCGTGTATTTTTATTAGTGATGAACTTGCCTTCCGTTTCTCTATCCATGAATGACACTTAAGAAGTATGTGATGGTGTAGCTTCCTTACATGCGCATCCCTGATCGTCCTCGATATGAGTAAATTAATGTTTAACCTTTTCTAACTTACCAATGACTCTTCTTTTATTCTGCCTAAAATTCATTTGTCTTTACTGTGAGTTACTTCGAATCACCGTTCTTTTATCTCTGCTATATCATCATGTTCGTATTTCTCTTCAAGATCTTTCTGCAGGTCATTTTCTTTTCCCCATTTGTAAGTTATGAAAACGTTTTTGGAACTTTGGTTTTTTAATGCTTTATATAATGATGTGATTTGCAAACTAGGTTCGAGATTTGTGATAATTTAGAGTTTCTAAATTTAATGGAATGACTACTGGCTTCTGTGGTGAGTAGTCGCATCGGAGTGCTGGTAATTGTACAGATAACGCTCTCTTTCCGTAAGTGATTCCTGTTCCCTGGCATGGAGGCATACATTCCATATTCTTTCTCTTCAATTAAAACAAACAAACTTGATTTACTTCTGCTATTCACCACAGGGGGCGCTCCCTTCAGTAATTACCGTCGTTTTCAAACTCCAGAAACTCATTCTATTTATAAAAATATGTTTACTACCATTGCAAAATCTTATTCTTCTTTCTAGGTCTCCTTAATCCTCACGCCCCAATCTGACATTTTGTCTAAAAAGTTCAAGTCTTACTTTTGTTTCTTTCCTCTTTTACTACCTCCTCTAGTATCTAGCGATGGCATAACTGCCATCTTATCTTCTGCCATAGCTAAACTCTTCGCTTAAGCTTTTACTTCTAGCTCCACACGACGATTCCGGAGCTATTCCGCCTTCTCCACCCCTCCAATCTAATTAATATGTTGAATTATAATCTTTATTCCTACAGCAGTTTTTCCTAATTCTATCCGTAGCTTTCAATAGTAAACTTTTTCGTCTGTCATTGCTGATTCTTCTTTTTCTTCTTGTTGGAAAAACATACGCTCACCAATCTGCTACCCGAGTAAAAGGGGGAACCTGCTCTCATGTAACTATTTCTAGTCCTATTTCTTTATTATCTCTGGTTGTTTCTAAAGTTTTCGAATCTATCTCTAACAGGAAGATTTGGGTAAAAATCTTAAGTTTTTTAATCTAATCTCTGATCGCCAGTATTAATTAAACGGATATGAATAACTCTCTCTCTCTCTCTCTCTCTCTCTTCTCTCTCTCTCTCTCATCTCTCTCTGCTCTCTCGCTCTCTCTCCATCTCTCCTCTCTACTCTCTCTCTCCTCTTCTCTCTCCTCTCTTTCTTCCCTTGCCTCTGTTCTCTATACCACTCTAGAATGCTTTCTCTTAATTTCTGAATTCCAATAGTCCATCTGCTATTCAGGCATTTCGGTATAAATCATGTTTGCTTTGTGGAGACCGGACATATACGAAAGAATTCGTGATAGTAGTCAGGCATCACCTTTGATATTCTAAACATCCCTCTTACGGTATCTGTCCATCTCTCTGTGGCCTACTCTCTGATTTTCTTTCCGGTCGTTCTACAGCAGGTGATGTTGATGACCGCCCTTCGTAATTTGAATCTATTAATAGTGGTGTTCCTCAAGGTTCTGCCCTATCCCAAATTCTTTTTCTCCTTTTCGTCAATGACACGCTTGATCCTAATCACTTCCGTTTTCTATCCGCTTCCTATGCTGGATGACTCCACCATTCATAATCCATAAACAAATTGAGGCGGATCGGAGCCCTTTCAATTGCAAATTAACATAGTGCTGGTTGGTGTCTGGGAGTAGCTAACCTCTGATTCTTGTAAATTGGGGAATTGAAAACTAGGTTGTTTTTCAATGCCTGAAAAAACACAACATCTTGCATCGATCGCTGTCTAACGAATGGGTCGTCGTTTTTAATAACTTCGAAAACACACAACTCAAATCTTCCTATATTCTTAATATTTTTCTCGTTTCCTTTTCTCGTGACCTTAATTATAAAGGTCGCATTATGTCTCTTTCTAAGTAAGCTTATAAGAGGTTAGGATGTTCTGAGTCCACCTTCGAAACTTCATCTCACTACCCCAGTTGCTCGTTTTGTACAGGGGCATTTTTCTCCATTGTATGGAGTCCGCAACGCATATATTGTTTAATTGATTCTCAAAACTAATTCTCCATTTTCAAAGGTCTAGTCTAGGGCTTTTCGGATCTGTTTAACTCGCTTAATTCTTTTCTAGCCGCCGACTGATTGCATTATTTCAACTATGTGATATATACTGATAGCTATTACAATATGAGGAGGGCTTATGCGACCTCATCTTACCAAGTTACCACAGTCTCATTCTTTTCATCAACTCCTGACCCCCTAGACTTAACTAGCCGTTAAGCTCAATCTATTCAGTGTACTTACTGGTTAAAGTCTGAGAACACATTCCGTTATCTATTTTTCCCAGACTTTTTTGAACTTGACAATTACTTTCTAAACGCGCTGGATATTGGGTACGTCGGGGCGCTTGGATGTCTTTTTCTCCCAAAACTCTGGGTGGAAGATTTGGGTAGACCGTCCGGCCTTCGCTACGGAGATAGTGAGTTATATATAGTATAATATATACTATATAGTAGTATAGTATTTATAGTTATAGTATATATAGTATATATTATATATATATATATATAGTTATAGATATAGTGATATTGAATATATATTGTATAGGGTATAGTATGTATTAATACTGAATAACACTGTAGTGATTATATATATTATATTATATATATATATATATTATATTATATATTACAAATTTAGGAACTTGTGAATTTAGTATATATAATTAGGAAATTAATCTCCCCTGCTGGGTTTTCAAACTCGAACCCCTCGTTAATTTGGTTAAAGTAAATGTAATTAATAATTGTGAAATTCTTTAATTATTTTCTTAAGTCAAAGTCGGTTTATTCTACAACAACTTACGTTGAGTCTGTTTTAAGTCAGATTAGTCTCCAGTAACCGACGGTGAGTCTGTTAAATTATAAATGAAACTGCTTATTGTTTCAAACGACATCTCTGAATACTTTTTGTCAGTCCCTTTTAAGTAATTAATATCCTTGCGTATATCTACACACTATTTACTTTTACAGATATACTATCTATATTTTTAGTATATTATCTTATTTACACTATTTATCTATTATAGTATACTCCATTATTGCTTATATTTACCTTGTCTATAGTATTTGTAGGACTAATATATCTATTAGTATATATTTATATATTT
The DNA here is from genome assembly GCA_015478945.1 of Trachelipus rathkii. Classification (NCBI taxonomy): domain Eukaryota; kingdom Metazoa; phylum Arthropoda; class Malacostraca; order Isopoda; family Trachelipodidae; genus Trachelipus; species Trachelipus rathkii. The sequence continues at coordinate 7,085 of JABUQX010039827.1, read as the reverse complement.
GTCTTACTAGTAAATTTGTGTACTGTACCTTTCTTCTTATGTATGCTTTATCTCATTTATATTCTACCAGTAATGATCTTTCATTTTGGTGCGCTGTTTGGTATAGATTTATATATATTTATGAGTATTTTTAATACTTTTCATCTATTGTACTTATAGTGTTCCTCATTAGTACGTACGTTATTAATTTTAGCTGGTATCATTTACTATAAGATGGGTGTATATATATTCTGTTATATTAGTAATATGTTTTATCATATTGGTATATATTAGTATATTTATATTGAGTTATTTCTAGTTTTATGATTTTTTTATTATGTCGGATTGTTTAGCTTTTTTTTTTTACTTCTACCTATTATTATTTTTTTATATTCTATTGGTACTTCTCCCCTTCCAAGTTACTTTTTACCTCTGCCCCATCCTATGAATGAAATTCTAGACCCTACGCGTCGTGCCAGCTTATGCAAGACTCTTTAAGTGTGTTTGTTTTCCAAAATATGACATATTTTTTTTAAGAGTGAATTCTGTGATTTTTAGTAAAATCGAAGATAAAGTGGTTCTGCTCTTTGCGCATTCTTTAAATCCTTTTACGTTTTTCCTTGCTTTACTAGAGGTATTTATTGCATTTTTTATTTTGTCCACCTGTTAATTGGAGTTTTCTATGTTCTTATATTATACATTCTATGAGTTTATTTGTATTTATTTAGTACAATTTTTTATTTGTTATTACTAGTTTATACTTACTCATATCTGAATGCAACTTTGGTAGTATAATTCAGTTCTATTACTCCCTAGAGTTTCTGTAAATTACGGCTATTATACCGCTATAGAATTCTACGTTAGAGTTGCTCGTAGAAATGTCTGTTATTACTTAAATAGTTTGAGTGCCTTCATTAGTATATTATAAGTGAGAGGAGCTGTTACTATATAATTATATATAAGGTCTTAATTATTGTGCCCATTCCGTGTCATATGGGTTTGGTTAGTTTAGCTAACTAGTATGGGGAATAGCTTGAAATCTGTGGATAAAGAATGGGAGTATTTGATCATACAATCCTTCTCTCTACTGAACTATCCTGACTTGAGCCATATTTTCTTGCATACACATACCCCAATGAGTGTTTTTTACATGTCCCGTATTTGACCGTTTCCTAAATTAACCATCGTCTTAATACCGGAGCTCCATATTGCCTTGGATAGGTGCTCTTTGCAAACGTGTTTCTAATTGGTGTGTCAGTGTAATCTTTATATAAATAACTTTGTTTTAGACGACAGTTATACACATGTGTGTGTTTTAATATTGAAATGTTGTGCAAGCTTGTAGTAATCTAAGTGCTACATAACTATAATGTAGCATTATGAACAACAAATATATTTAATTAAATAAAATACGTGATTGGAGAATAATATATAATATGAATAATCATGGGTTTATCTTTATATAATTATATATAATAATATAATAAGAATAATAATAGTTAATAATAATAATATATTAATACTGATAATAATACCAATAAATAATAAATTAAGAAACACAAAAGAATAAAAGAAGCCAACAAGAAATGCCACTTAACAATAATATAATGACTTGTGCTGCAAATAAAAATAATGCAATTTATAAATTTCCAAAAGCTTTTAAACTGAGAAATTTGTAATTTTTGCTTCAGTTGACTAGGTGCGTAGACACATACTAACTTGACAATTTACTATGACTCAGACACCTTTTCATTAATATAACTAAAGATTGCGCAATTTAATAACTTAGAGGAAATATATATTCCCATTTCCAAATCACAAGTTAATTAATCTTAATTAAATTAATATATAATAGTATAATATTATATAATAATAATATATTTTAAATAATTAATAAAGATGTTGATTATTATTAATCTTCATTTATTATAAATTATTCTTTCTTCATAATTATTATTATTTATTATTAATTAATTTATTATTATTAATTATTTATATTATTATTATTTATTTATTATTAATTATTATCTTATTATTTATATATTAATTATTATATTATTATTTTTATCTATTGTTACGAAATATTAATATTATTTGATTTATTTTATATACTTTTTAACTCTAATTATTTTTAATATTATTATTATATATTTATGGTTTGAATTTCATTATTAGTTATTTATATTTTATTATGTATTTATTTTGATTTAATATGTTGTAATTCTATAATGTATTTATTATAATTTCTATTTGTTATCTTATTACTTATTGATACATTTAGTTTTAACATAAATTTTTCTTTCCATCATTGTCTTGACAAATTACAGTTGTTTTTGTTTTTTTTTTCTCGTTTATATTTACATATAATATTGATTTATACCTTTTGCAACCCATTTGCGGTTGTTGATCGTTAGTGGATTGGCCTAGAATAATACTTCGATATATTTTGAAATATCGATATTTTTGGCTCCAGATATTATTTTTCGATACTGTGATTTTCTCCTTTTTACGGGCGATACTTAGTCGGGTTATATCTTAAGGGGCGCGGATATAATTCGACCTACTGTCCTCGATATTTTTTTCCTCTTGATATATTTTTATGACGCGTTGCCTTAATTATAAAAAATAATTAAATTACGAATTTGCTTTAAGTTTGCAAATGTGCTTCATGCGTTTTGTTTGGGTCTCGTGCTGGGAGAGAGATTAAGAATCTTTTATCCGTTCCCTGTCTTCTGCACGAGCGAGCGCCAAGTCTGATCGTGTATTGACGATACTCTCTCTTTTTGCCCCCAGATATCTTATTCGTTAATTGCTTCTCGTTTGTCCCCAATTTGATCCCGTGTTATTATAAATATAACGAAAATAATTGGTGTTTTTAGTACCTGTTCTAATTTCGTGGCTTTGTTCGGGTAAACCAAAAAAATTAGGGGAGAGGTTTGGGGGATCTACAGTGGCACATAACAGATAGCTCAGCGCTTATTTACTCTTTCTTGGTAGTCACTAGATTAGTTTTTCAAGGTTATGAGTTGATCAAGTGGATTAAATTTGCGACCAATTCAATTATACATTTTGGAATGATTAGTAAAATGTCTCTATTCCTGCTGCTATAGTTTTTATGTTAGCAATGAACCTTCTTCCTGTAACTGCTAAGCTTTTTTTGATATTTATAACGTTTTGAATTTTCATTATAACCCTCAATCCTGGACGTTTTAGAATGTATAACATTTAAGAGAAAGCAGAAACTTTCCGGGCATACCAGTAGATCTTTTGTAGGTGCATTAGTGTGATCTAAGTATTGGGCTTGTGACAAATAATATGTTATATTATATGTGTATTTGGATATAATACGCTTTGGTCGGCCTACCTCTATAATATTTCTCTTTTTATTTATATATATTTTTATATTATTATATTATACTTTATTATTATTTAATATTTCTTATTAAAAGTTTATATGATTCATATATCTATTGATTCATTTTATTACTATATTACAATATTACAATAGTATTTATTATTATTATTAACTAGTAATATAATATATATATTAATTATCATGCTAATATACGTAGGTTAAGATTAAATGGGTCTTAACATTGGAGTTACTCTACTTGAATTACATAATAGGAAGGAATTAAATAAGCTTATCATAGTTCATTGTATCCTTTTTGCATGAATATTTTATAATTTTATTTATTTGTTTCTAAGAGGACTCTATTAAATCAGACTTGCAGTCCACTCTCGAAACTAGCTCACTGATTACTGTATTTACTCGTTGTTGCCTGTGGAGTGTGTTCAGTTGTCAGTGTGGACGAAGATTAATCATTTGCAGAATATCTAATACGCTAGGAACAGGACTTCCTGTGTATGTCTCTGGTTTAACAGTTAACTATACTCCTTCAGAGTAAAGACTAGTTATCTTCACCCTACTCCGCTTCGGTGATGGTTTTCGGCTAAGATAATCGTAGAATAACTAAATTAACACGATTATTATAATTAGCTATTATGAAAAGTTTAGTTGTTATTTGGGGGTTTATTCATCACTTATACATCTAGCTTTTCTCCTTATGATAATCGTTCTGGCATCCTTTCTACACGTTCGATACTTTCTTAAATATTTATTTTCTAAATTTTATTTACTTTAAAGACATAAGAGTATTAATAGAATTATGCTGACTCGACCATATTATACTTTAGTGTTTTTCTCTCAAGTTTAGCAGTTGATCTAACCAATCCGTAATTTTATACTCTAATTTCGTTGTTGGATCATAATTACTTTGCCACTAAAATAATAGAAATCTATTTTGAAATTAAGTTGCATAGTTTGTTTATATTTAATGGTTTTATTTTTTTTATAACATTTTTAATTTACACGAATAAAAATATAATTCATTTATTGATTTATTTTGTTGTTCTCTCTTTCTGTTAGCAATAAGCGAATTTTTTTTCTTATTATGAATTTATTTCGACGCATACAGGCGGTCATTAGTCTTCGGGTTGGGAATTTGTAGGGGCATTTAAACAGCCTTGCCCGCCATGTCAGCAAGTTGCGAAGCCTCAGCTTCAAGTTCTTTTCCTGTTCTCATGTTTCCTCTGCTGGATACTGATCAACATATCAGCATAGTCATTAGTGCTCAAGCATATATGATCCAGATCTTCAATACACCCATTAAGGATTTGTAAAATCTTGAAAAATGTGTAAGGGTTGAAGATACTTTTTTTTTTCCATTTCTATCATCTAATATTTTTTGTCTTTTGTTTTTTCTTTTGATCTGCTAACTAGTCATTGTTTTTGAGTATTTAATATAAATTAAGCGCTGTTGGCTCTTCTCTTCTGAGGGGTGGAAGTTGTTGAGTAATTACATCGATTATAGGATATTAAACTGCGCCTTAGTATGATTTGAACGTATATATACGGTGCTACTGTGCCTTTCCCTTGTAATTTGTGGGTGAAGAGGTTAGTGTGTTTATGTATAATAAGTTAAATTTATACCATATTTATATATTTATAACTTTTTTCCCGGTTATATCAGGGTTAACATCTAGTGGAGATTTGGTTCATGCTCGTGAGGCTCATATGAATATTGCGTATGGTATATATATATATTCTTATAGTGTCCCGCTACCAGCGTCTGTCGAGTTGAAAATTTTGTCGTTTATCCGGTGCTGATCAGTGAGTTTTAGTCATGTACTAAATGTATTATGTATACTGGGTGAGTTATATTCTTAGCAAATCTCTCTGCTTAGCCGTACGAGGATTATATTTATCTTTTTATTGTATTAGTATTATTGGTTATAGGGTTTCATGGAATTATTTTTTACTGTGGAGCTCTTTATGTGAGGTCACTTTTCAGTAATATAAATATGGGCTAGTGTTAGTCACGCGGAAGACGGTGGGTCTCCGATATCTTGTGTGGGGAGTGCGCCTAGAGGTAGGTGCCGGGGTGGTTGTATGAGAGGTAAGGGAATTACGTTTCGTGGTTTTGGAAGTCAGTTTCAGCGCATCTCATGATGTTACAATTGTTTGTTGTTAGAAGGATGATGATGGCGTTTTGGTATTTTAGATCGGAGTATTGGAGTTTATGTTCTTGGGTGTATGATGGATGTGTTGGTGTGGTTGTGGGTGTTGCCTGTGGCGTGTGTAGTGTGTGAGCGTTATATAGAAGGGATGTGCGGTGGAGGTGCTGTATTTAAGGTCATGGTCTGGGCTTGTTCTATAAGAGGGGCCTGGTGTAAAATTTGTGTTGTATGGTATAACTGAAATTACTAGTGTTGACTTTCAGACCGCTAACGTTAATAATTGATGGACTGATGGATATTGGATGTCAGTCTTTGGCTATTTGTGAACATGTAATGGAGTTGAATTGCAGGTTTGGAAATTAATTGAATTGTTTTTTAACACTAGTCGTTAGGTGCGTACGGTTGGTTTGGCTGGGGCTCGCCTGGGCAGAATTGGGTTAGGTGTACTTTCGGGGTGGTGCTCGGTTTGTCATTGTCTTTGGTGGGTTGTTTGTTTCGCTAGGGTGGTTTTTTTCTGTTTGTGCGTGCCGCTGGTGATGTGTGAGATGTTGGATGACATTGAATTATGTGTCCGTATGATTTGACTATCTTTGTGTTTGATTTCGATGAGTAGTTCTTCCAGAAATCAAAATAATTATAGAAAGTAGTATGTTTATTCCGCTTTTTTTTTATTTACCGTGTGCGAAGTGTTGCTGGTGTCTGGTAACAGGGGTATCTTAGGAACTTTTCAGTGAGGTTAAGTACAAGGGAATAGGTGGACATTGCTGCATCTTTCTCTGGGGTCGGTGGGTTGTTGGTATTCCTGGGGTTGGGTGGGTGGTGTGTGTTGCGTTGGTTTTGGGTGTTGCACCCGCTGCTTTTTGTAGGCTGAGATAGTGGAGAAATTACTGTGACTTTCCTCTAGAGGAATCCGAAGCGAGACGAAACAACATCTGACTCCGTAGACATGCAAAATGAAAGGACAAGACAAATATCTGCACACTTTTATATCGATACATACATCTGGCATACAATTTTAAATCAGTGAAGATTTTTGTTTGATATAAAAAATAGTTTTGCGTTAGATTTATCGGTTTCTTCCATCGTAGTTCTTTTATGGGGGTTTTCTCGTTTGCGGATTGACACATCAATTGCATCTATCTCCTGTGTCTCGTCGTGAGACACACAATGAGATCTATATATTAGATCATAACAATAAAACAGTTTCAAAGATAAAATATAATAAAAATAATAATATAATATATCATATCCTAAATCCTCCCAAGAAGAAGTTATCTGGAAAACGTTTATAAATTTGGTCTCCAAATGTGTGAAAGCGCAAGAATGCAAGATGACGCGTGGTACGAGGACTTGGCAGAAAATCTCGAAATCCATTCACTATCCCTCCAGAGGTTTCTCCACCAAGGGGGGAATAGTGAGGAGGACGGATGCACAACTTTTCTCGAAATGAACAAATAGGGCCTTCCACAAACGAAAGTTGAAATAGATCGCTTGATAGCTGCACAAGAAAAAACCACGGAAGAGATATGTATATGTTCTCTATTGGAACAATCACTAGTACCCCTAATGAAGACATATGAGTACGA
>JABUQX010039826.1:17500-37812 GCA_015478945.1 Trachelipus rathkii | reverse complement strand
TTATATATCATATATAGTGTTGTATGCCCGGTTGAGCTTGCACGGCCTTTTTCGATGATGAAGGATTTAGGGATTACTTTGCCTTCAAACTTGAGATTAGATAATATAGCTTATGATATGTGTTTAAGCCCTCAAAAAGGGTAAATTTCAGTACGGTTGGATGTATATGAGGGTCGCTAGCCCCGGGAGTGGGTCTTAAAACAGGGTGGTTATTTGCGCTTATGGCCTTGTGATGTTGATTTAGGCTGCGAGTTAGTATGCTCGTGTAGATTAAGGCCTAATTATATGCGTCGTCAGGTCTGCTTGGTCAGTAAGAAATGAAGGACGTTTTAGATTACTGGTTTTGAAAAGAGAAATATCCGCGAGGATTTATAGCCGTATGGGTATGTTTCTTAATCACAGTGGGGTTTAGAATTGATATCCGGGCGCGCAAAAATTCATTATGTTTTTGGTTCGTTAAAGTCGCGGTGATGGGCGGCGGCTGGGAGTGCGACCATACACGAACGTACGACAGAAGTGTAGTATTGATGTATTACTACTCGGATAAGTAGATATTCTAACGTGCGAAGGTAAGTTATAGAAGTGTCCCCGAAAGGGGATCACTTCTAGTGTTTTTTAAACTCTGCGTTCCGTGGCTTCAGCGAAGCTCGAGGAGAATACGTTTTAACGCAGTTGAAACATGCACTGAGATCATCAATGCAGCACGAAGCAGTAATTGTAAGGCCTCGCAAGTCTAAATCAGCGTGATCGATCATCGCACGTCCGTGAACAAGTTGAAAACAGCTGAGCAAAAATATGAGACGCGAGCATTTCTCTGCCTCCGAATTATAATCTAAGGCCTGGTATAAGTTAGAGTTTGCAAACATGTTGTATCGTTATGTTATTCCTAAGTTAGTAGGAGGAAGAGTAATATGTGTATCAGGAGCAAAGGAATTTGAGGATGGTAGATGGATGGGGATTGATGAAGAGTATGCAAGTACCCTAAGCTTTATTACAAGTAAGAACTTCGTAGTGACGAGTGGGAAGTGTTATACAGATAGCACACCTTGTTGATTGTGAAGGTTTTCGAGCAGGTACCCCGCGATCTAGGGGTGATGAGGGCCACCCCTTCATATAGAAGAAAAGTACGGGGGAAAAAAAAGAAAACTAAAGTGTTGGTGCGTAGTATGCAGACCTGAAGTAGGAATGATAAAGGAGGGGCAGATAGTGTGTAGCAGAGTGATTATTGTGTTCAACTCAAGGTAAGTGGAAGAGTTAGTATGAATGGATGACCCGGTGAAAATGTGCTGATGATGTAGCTGCTCCAGCCATGTTGCTGAGAGATGGAGCCACTGCGACTAATAGGTCACCGAGTTAGTAAAATACGATAATCCTGTTGTTGTATAGAAGAAAGCGATATATTAGGAAAGGGGAGAAGGTAGAGAGGAGTAATTCATGGATAGACATATTGTTTATGATTGAATAGTATTGCTAATAGTCTGGCATGTTAGAGTTGCTTTTAATCTTTATTCCAGGGAATAATAGTTCAGACAATAAAAAAAATAAAAAATCAAAAAAATCAAGTAAAATAAATTTCTTATTCTTTTGTTTTTATAACTTACAAATTTACGTTTTTACATTACCCTAAAGCAAATAAATCAAAAATTCAAACCACCATTCAACTCCCCCTCCAACACCACTGTCCAGTGGTGACTATTGATCTAATTGATCATATGATTGCAAGTCAAATCATTTTACTTATAAAATTTTCGTGTTTACATACCGTAAGCAGTAATCGTAATCAAACCACATCAGCCACATCGCCACCTCCTGTCCGAGTGTGATCTATTGATTCAAGTCAAATTTTACTAAAATTGGAATTACTCCGTGTACGTTGTTTATAAAGACACTTCTTCGAACAATCCTCTGTACAAATATCAGTTGATTTTTCAGTAAGGCATCAAAAAATGACAGAACCATCCAACCACGCAGTTGATACCGCCTCCCTCCGTGGTGTCAGGCGCTCCTTGAGTCGTCAGTATTACTGTGGTAATTTTCGGGATGATGTGATCTGTACGAAACTTGTATACTAAAGTCAAAATTATTTACTAGAGAATGTGTAACTAGAAGTTGTTTTGGGGGGAGTTTGATGACGATACCCTAAAGCTTTCGAGAGTTTGCAAAGTGCAGGAGAACATCCATCCCACGCACCATCCCCCCCTCCTGTCATCACTTAACTATGATCTATTGAAGTTCTGCATTTTGATCTAATTGCTTCAAGTCAGATTTCGAAGTCAACACTTGTAGCGGATAAGCATAACCACAATAAAATTTCAAAGTATCTATTTATACAGGAAGACTCATCTAATTATTAGGTTAACGTAAAAAATAGGTGTGTTTAAGTTGGGAAGTGAGATCTACTTACTTTAACTCTCATCATAAAAACTTGTGGAATATAACCGATAGCAAAGAAACAAACCTGAACGTTCTTATAACATAAATAAGATGGTAACGTAGAGGTTGAAGATTGGAAATTAGCATCAGAGGATTTATAGATGAAATTACCTCGTTGCTTGAAATCGATCAACAACGGAGGCCCACAGAAACGAAGCCCAGTTGTATTGGAAATGGATATGGATAGTGGATATGTTAATGATTTGCGAAAGTTGTCCATTTATGTATTTTTTGTAAATAAATAAGCCTTTTATTGAAGTGCCCGCTAAGCAAAAGAGTTATTAGTCCATCAAGGAGGCGTTGGGAGTGAGCCTAGCAAAGATATGAAATAGTTACCCTGTATTATATTACAGACACGGTTTAAGTGCAAGGGAAATCTCATATAAGCGTGGAAGCTGTTTAGGGAATATTATAGATGGTAACGGTTTAAGGAATACAGTTTTATTGCCTATAGTGTTGTAACGAACGATGATAATACTAGCTCTGGACCACTATGGTATTTTGGTTCGACGCTAAAGAGTGCTGCTTCGGCGGTCGATGACTGAAAGGACCTGATTTCGAGTGAACAGAAAGACAAGGTGCATCCTATTTGGACTTTAGAGAAAATGGTTCGTAGAGGCATGTGGTGATCAAATCTTTACATTTGAAACCAATTCTTAAAACCATGTGGACGTTTGGTGAGAAGATGAGATAGTATATAAATTTGTGATTTTAGTGTTTAGGGCGTTAATCTGTAACAGGCGCATACTAGGATTAATAGGAAAGCTCTATGGCATGTGTAGTGATATATGGTGTTTTGATGGTAGGCTTCTAATGGAATCATAATAGTATTTAATGTTATGATTAGTGAGGCGTGTGTGGTGTAAGAATAAAATGGTTTGAATGGTGATTGGTTTAGTATTTTAGCGGAGTGAGACAGGGTTGTCTGTTATGTCTCCTTTGCGGTTATTCAATTTGTTTATGGATGGGGTTATGAAACGAAATTATGAGGTGAGGTGGTGGCAGGTAATGTCTGTTAGCAAGATGGAGATGAAATGCGAGGGTGCTCCTACCTAATTATGCGGAATGATTCGTTCTTCAGATACTAGTGTGTACTGAAGAGAAGTTTGAAAGATTGTAGAGAGACTTTGGCCATAAGAGGTGTGTAAAAGATGGGTTGAAAGTAAAACGTAATAAGTGTAAGGTTGATGGTGGTGAGTTTAAGAGGACTCCTCAGGTGAAGTTGTAGATATGCTCGGTGGAGCAGCCAGGGAACAAGTGTTCTGAGTTTAAATCACTTAGGTATAGTAACCAGTGCTTGGATGAAAAGTTGACGGATGATGCAGAGTTATAGGACGTTTGTGATGGCAGGAATTGGCTGGTCAATAATCGTTGGTGAAGTTTAAAGGGACTAAGTCGTTGGCTGCCGCTGGGTCTTATGAGGGTATGTGTTCCCTGTGTTATTTATTAGTTAGTGAGACTATGGCTCTGGAATAAAGATAGTTATTAGACATCTTAGCTAAGTTCAAAACTAGTGTTCAGATGCATTACCTAATCTTAGAGACGGTAATAGGATTTTCACACGCGACTATCAATAAACATGATGGCCCTCAGCGTGATGTTGAGAAGAATTGCTTAAAATGAGAATGAATGTATTAAGAGTTGTTTCGTGTGAAGACGAGGGGAAAATGATAACAGAGAGAATAAATAGTAAGAAAAAACGCTTAGTGTATAGAGATGGTTAGGTCATGATGGAAAGGATGCGAAAGGATGGAAAGATCAGTGGTCAGGTAGGCTCTAGTCGGGGTGATATAGATGAGGACGAGGTGTAGTTGAACCCCGGCGGAGAAGACGAAAAAAAAGTGGATTTGAAATTTTTAGATTGCAACATTTGGTGATGGAGAAATGATTTTGGCAGAACGACGTAGAATAAGATAAAGTAACTGCATGATAGGAGGAATTCGGCGTGTTGTGAGGCGGTAGGTTGTGGCCCACACCTGCGCACAGGGACTGAATCCTTACTTGACGAACATCTACCATTAGTTGAAGTTCGTTCCTAAACCACACTTGGGTCCCGTGCTGTATGAGAGCGTTCTATATAGGGTGGATTTCTGACTGCGCACCGACGTTGAATCTTACATAATTAATATGTCAAGAGTGGGCTGTTAGAGCTGGTGCTTTCTTCTCGATTTTCATAGTTCTTTTACTGCTTTTCTTTTCCGATGCATGTACGCACCTTACTCCCGTCTTGGGGAAAAAAAGGTAAATGAAGAAGAAGAAGATGAGGAGAAAACGTATTTTCTTAGCCATATCTACGATGATAAAGCAAATCTTGACTCAATCTATCATTTATTAAATGTTGGAAAAAATCGCAGAGAATATGATGTGAATGAAAATACGCTTTAATATTAATTTTCTTTATTTCCTTCAGATAATTTGGTATATACATTGTTATTTATTAAGTTAACTTTAGATTATAAATTTAAATGTAAACAAAAATATGATATCGAATTTTTGCGGATAATTATTATTAAGCATTTAAAAAAATCATTAAATTTAAATAAGATAACTTTCAATTTTGTTATTTTAATCTTTTCAGTGTCCCTTTGTTACTTTTTCACCTACTCACTACAATACTTCCCGCTCCTTAAAGCAGAGCACTTGAGAAAGAAGAGTTTTTGAGACTTAAACTCGAGGACGAATGTCTTTACACAAGTGTCTGGACTGTAGTAAGCATAGAGAACTTAAACAAAAGGTGAACAAGGCCATGTGTTTATTCAAATATCTTGCTACAACGGAAACCAGAAAGGAAAAGGCATGAATGTGGAGAGTCGACTTCAAATTTCGGAGTTTGATCCTAGGTTATTTAAGGAAAATTCACGAGCCGTGGTAACAAGTCCTCAGTCTCTTTGCCTCTTTTTTTTTTTTTTTTTTTTTTTTTTTTAATCGGGCAATGGCAGAAAGTTCTTTTTCATCGAAGGTTACCATATTCGGGTATCGAGATAAACAATTCGCTAATACATAAACTTTACCACAAATGTGAAGCACTTCGGTGGCAGTCAGTAAAGCAGGATAGGTGTCGCTGTAGTATTATGTTTATAGGGGCACAACTATAAAACCGGAACTAGAGATTTAAGTTTCGTTCATAAAGGAACAATTTTGCCATTCAGAAGCTTTCTCTCTCGCTCTTTTTTTTTTTTTTTTTTTTTTTATTTTAATTGTTTGCATAACTAAATGTTTACGTTCAAATGCAGGCCGGGTATTTTTGTCGCTTCACTGACATTTTCTTGAAATCTAAGTTATCCCAATTTTTAATTTTTACATTTTCATTTTGAACGGACGTCCCCCCCAAAAAAAGTCATCGCAACTATTCATTTTACATTTTTTTTACAGCGTTTGGCTTTGGGTATTAGTGGCCGTTGGATGTAGATATCAAAAATTTATCGCAAGGGATTTTAGATAATAAATCTATTATTCCATAGTTGAATTTTTCAAGTAATTTCGGTTAAGAGTTTTTGACTTCAAATTAAAAATATGAAAACTTACCACTATTATTAATGCCAAAAAATTACAAATGGATAGAGACATGGAAAAACACCGGAAATCTACGTTTTAGAGCTCACCTAATGCTGTATATATTTCTGGCGAAAATCGGATGAAAATTTAGAAAATTTTCGTATAAATCACTTTTGAAGGTTCTGACCACTAATTCACAAGGCAAACTAAATCAGTCCATTATTATATCAAAATTAAATTTCAGTTGAAGGTAAAGAAATTAAAATGTAAGTGCCTTTATTTAAGAGAATCATCAAGGTTAAGCAGTTTAGGCTTCGAAGGATCACTCATGCTGTAGAAGGTAATCATTCTAAGAAAAGTCAAAAAAGTAATATATTAAAGGTACGACCAGTGTCAAAATGTCAAAAATACCTCCGACGAAAAAAGAAAGAGATCGGCCGTTCCTTCAGAACGCTTTAAATGGACATCCAACTAAATAGTTGATTAGAAGATCTCAAAAGAGTTTAATTAGGGGAGGATCCAATATTTGGCTGGGGCTGGTCCCCATTTTCAGCCCCACCAAAAAATGGACATAAAATTCGGATTTTCAGCGATTTGACTATCTAACACCACAATGATAGCTTTTTTGCCCTCTAAAACGTTTGATTTTCTGTGTTTTCTGTGACTGTTAGTCATTCTTCAAGAATGGTTAAATATTACTCAAAACTCCACTGTCTTTGACAGATTTTTCATTCAACTTCGAGAATTTATTGAAGGACTTCAATACATTGAAAATGCAAGATGGTTCCATTACCTACCAATAAGCAAATAGAAACATTTTCGATTTTTGAGTTCTGTGCTCAAGCGTTGTTCAATTTCCCAACCCATTTTTTTTTGTTAATTTTGAAATTGAAAAGATTTAAGATGAATATTTTCTTTTATAAGCTTCACTACCGATCAACACCAAATTTTCAGAGCTTGTACAATTGGGCAAGATACACATTTATTTCATTTAAATTAAAATAAGTTTTTTGTTAAAATTACTCAAAAAATAAAATATAGTCTTCATTCAAACCCTTGATTAGAAAAACTTTTGTCTCGAAAAATAGTGTTTGGCAATTTTGAACAATAAACACAAATCTCAAAATTAACCCTATTGGATATACAAAAAACATTACTCTAAGAAAAGAAAGATGTATCGCCCGATAGATGTATCCAAGCCCTCAGAAAACTCAGTGCTGTTGGTGTGTTTGATCGGAAACAAAAATAAGTAGAAAAAAAATATTTCAATTTTATCCAATTTTCAAATTAAAAAAAAAAAATGGGTTTGGAAATTGGACAACTGAGCACAAAACTCAAAAATCGAAAATGTTCTATGTGCTTATTGTAGGTAATGGACAATCTATGCATATAATTGTATTTATGTGTGCTATAAAAAATTCTGAAAGTTGATTGGAAAATTGTCAAAAACATGGCATTTGAAATATTTAAAATTCTGATACAAATTTTTAATCACCAGAAAAACACCAGAAACAACATTTTTTTAGAGGGCAAAAAAAGCCACATTTTGGTGTTTATAAGATAGTCAAAATGCGGCCTGAAAATTCCGAATTTATGTCCATTTTACCTACATCTAGGTTGGGGCTGAAATGGGAATCAGGGCCCCGAAGCCAAAACAAGAATATTGAACACTTCACCATCTTAATACTTAATTAAAAAAAATGGGAGATAGAATATGATAAAGCAGGATAAATAAAGGGGATACAAAAAAAAGAATGGGAGGTGCAGATATCCAACGTCCTATGTCCCAGGAACTGCAGAGCCTCGTACGCCCCTACCCTGTATCTTTCCCTATGGGATAAAGGTCATTATTACCGAAAACCGTGAAGCTCGTGTGAGAGCGGGAAGTAGATGGATATTTATGCCCTTGGACTGGCGTCCTGGCGCCTAAAAGCTCCCTCATAATAGATATAACGGTAGATGTAAGTGTGGAATTGAGGACTGTCGGTACTTATTTATTCCTTGAGTAAGTGTGATGAGTCCGTCATCGGGTATCTTCATATACCTAACTTATTGACTAAATAGAATTGTTTAAAAAGCCTAATATAGGTATTATATATATATATATGATATATTATTTAATTATAAATATGAAACCAAAATTGAAGGCTATTGTCTAACTTTGCTCACCTCCAATCAGATCCCATATAAATACCTGATGTATAAGAAGTATATATGATAGTATAATTGTGAAGTGCCATTTTGTAGGTACATATAGTGAATTAACGGGTGTAGGGGTATACCCTAATTATGTATTCTATAACTAATATAATAATTATATTTATAAGGTTGTAAATTTGGATATATTATATAAAAAGTTTATGTGATAATATTGAATAATAGTAATAACGAATATATAACTAGATCTTCTGCAATAATGACATCATTAGTCAGGACCATGAGTGATTATGTGGAAAATATATCAATATTATTTATCTCTCAGAAACGTCTTATGATATTAATTTCAGATGTCTACCTCTTAATTCCTCGCAAAGTTATTTGTATTGATTTTTTATTATTATATATATTCAAAAAACTTGTTATAACATAATAATAATATTATTGTCTGCTAAATTATTTGTGATTATTATTTAATATGCGTTCACTTATTTTATATGTAGATAATTACTTTATATTAGTGACTGTATATTAACATACGAAGTGTTATTGGAGCTTAACTTCTTACTATAAACGTATCAAGAGTATGCTAATTCTTACCGACCTTTGAATAAAAGCTACACTATATATTCCAGTAAAATGGCTGTATATTATATATATAATGCATATATATTTATTCAAGACAAAGTGAGGTCCACACATTATAAAATTTGATGTTTAAATAATTGGTATCATATCTCTGGTCATAGTAGAGGTAAGTTAATGTATCGCTTGAACCAGATAAATAAAAAAATGAACTTTAATTTTTGCTTTTTTTCGTTTTTGAAAGTCCGATGACGTTGAAGTATCTTATAATTTTTATTTATCCGATCAAAATTAAAAATTTTTATCATGTATTAGTCTTCAGAATCAAACTTTACAATGTACTTTATTATTCACAGGAGAGGAATATAAGGATTAAAAAGCATTATCAAAATGACAATAACATCAAAAATTTCTCTCAACAATTGTAGTGTAATTTTATTTTTTACAGCAGCTATTTCATAGACTCTTGTAAAACATCAATTGATTGTCATAGGGATTGATCTCAACTCAATTCTATCTTGCGCATTTATCATTATAATATACTTACCCAAAAATCATCCTTCCCCACCGTCTCCTTCAAGCCGTGTCATCTGTTCTTATTCCTAGTATAGGTATTAAAAACATTCGGTCTATTGTATTATTAATCCTCTAAAATTAACCTCAGTGATAGAGAATAATAATGAACTCGACGCTACAAGATGTATTAATATTATAGATTGGGAGACACATTCTCAAAATCTGATATAAGCTTGGACTTTTTTACTTGATAGAACTTTGCCGAATCGTATCATAATGTTCTACCTCCTGTACTTCCATACTACACAGCTCGTCACTGTAATTCATACTATTCTCAAGTATCGAGTTAGGGTAATAAGGTGAGTAGCGCTATGTGAAGCGTGGCGTATATAATAATAAACTAGATATATATATATATCTCAGTCACAATAATACATTAAAAGAATTTTAGGTAGGTGCTTTTAGGTACTAGGGTCCAAAAAAAAAGGTATATTACATATACTAACTCAGTCAAGACTTATAAAACTTGCAGCTGATATATCTCTATAATGTCACACTGAGCTATTATACGAAGCTGTATTTCACGGCCAAAAGATAGTTTATGTAAGCTTATTATAGCTCTCACTGATTATATAGTACTTCTCTCTTCTCTTATTTCTACCCTCCCCTTCTATTCTTCTCCCACAAGAGTTTATAAGGTACGCTCAATGGGTAATGTTACGGTTAGCCAAGTGTGTCGAGAACTGAATACCACCATTCTGCAACTAGTTAGACATTCATAAGTAAGATTCTCACGTCTTACACCTGCATGTGCACTAATGTAATAGTTTCACTATATAGGCAAATAATAATAAAATTTGATAGTACACAAGAAGTAAAGTTTTTTAGTTTCTGTTAAGCATATGATACTAGTTGCTTTCCTCTCATTCAAACCATTCACTTGATAAGTTTCTGACCAGCCGCCGACATCATCTTCCTACTACTATTTACAGAAGGGGCATTTGAGGACAGATTCCAATGCATGCTTTACATATACTTTGTAATTGACCACCTACACTCATTGGACTTATGGCATCCCGGAGGACCTTCGGACGGGGATGATCGTGGGGCAACTCTATGCACTGTCACATGGATAAAAACACAGTTTTTAAGAGATTAGTTTATTTCTTTTTAATTTTGAATGAAGGACATATTAAGAAAAAAATACATTAACATATTAAATTTTTACTATAAAGTTTTTAATTGTTTAATAGCCTATATAGCCATGACTCCTCAGCTACGGACCTTCTCCCTACCTGAGCGACAATAATTACACAAATTGACGAGTCAAGAGATATCTAGGTCATTTATCACTTCTAACCATCGTAGAGATAGCAACAGGCGCCCACATCTCCCGAACAAGTGAGTTGGTAAGAATCATTATAAATGGACATAGTGCAGGTGTTCTCACAGGAAGATGGTGCATGTATGTAAGTAGTGTATGTTCATAGCCCTTCCGGCTAGACTGTGAAATATTCGTGGGCTTAGATAGCCCCACGTATTAACTTACCCACTCTTTCACGAAATTTCCCTCTCACACAATAACAGGTGCACCACGCCTCATTACACTTCCAACCCCTGGTGATTTATGTACCCTCTTCAAACTGTGTTCGTGTCTGGGAATCCGCCCCCTCGTTCTTTCCTAATTGGAATAAATCCGTACCATGCCTACCCCTGCTTTCATTTGGATCTTCTAGTGGTTTTCCTTCTTTCCAATTTAATCGAAACATTTGCGCTTATAGTCATAGAATTACCCTAATTGATCCATCCGATAATGTCTTCAGCGTTACATGTGTTCTACATATAGCTCTCTAGTGGACCGATGCTCGATTATCACAACATGGTAGATTAATACACATATTATACGAAGACTTATCATTATAATTTATTTATATGTTATATTCACCGCTCTAATTTTACTCCATGTTCTTATTATTGGGTGATACACTAGTGTCGATGATGTGTTATGCAATAACTGATGTGATGTCTATGTGATGTTTTTAGTTATTTCGATATGTGGAACGGCATAAATTTGTTGTAGGAGCTATCGCCGGCCTAAATTTGTGCCTAATGTCTACGATCCGATATTCACGTAAGATGCCTGTCTAACATGAAATTTATTCTCGTCATACACGGGAGTGCGTCGATACGATTTTTGTTTGGTGAAAAAGGAATAAACAGGAGATATTCAAATCTCAATCTATTTATGCAAATGATTGGATGTGTGTTATATCGTTGTCGATACATGATCTTTGTCCTTTCTAAAGGGAAAATATTGTTTGAGATCAAAATCATTTGATTTACCTAATCATTTGATGCATCTGCGAGCTAAGGTAAAAGTTAGAGAAAATTATATTTCTCAGAAGATTGCTGTATTGTGTAATATGATAGCTGCTAGTTAAGATACTTACTTGCTTATGACTAAGATATTTGAGGTAATAATCAGTATAATAAATGATGTATAGCTCTTATTGATCTATATTAATTTATCTCGCGAGGATATAGTCAATGTTTTGCATTTTACACTTATATATTATTAGCTTCATTATTATGACTATGTTTTTATGGACTCACGGCAAGTTTTCAAGGATGGAATTATTTCTCATGGAAGAAATTGATTAGTTTCATAAATATTGTTAAATTGAACACCTCAAGGATTCACACATCATAACAACACACTACAAAATATTATCAGGTCATTAACATAGAGATATCACATTATCATCTTAACATATAGTGAGATGTTTATTATTCCAAATGATACTCGGATATATGACATTTGAGAGCATAATCGTACGGTTAATATAACATAATAGATACGACGGGAAGCGAGTCTGGGAATTTGAAGGGTAGGGCTCATCTGGGATGCGGGTTATAGCGTATGTTTATTTTACTGATTTTACTGATTAAGTACCTAGTCTTGTAAAATCTCAGTAACTTTATATCGAGTATATAATCTACTTTTACTGTAATGGTATCTCTGTATATATATGATGTGTAAGCGATATTAGATATACAACATTAAACTTTATTTGTTTTAGGTATAAAAATAAGACAGAAAAAAAGTTCTTTTGCGTTTTGTGATTTTCGGAAGACATTATGTCTTTATCGTTTCGTCAATTATTCGGTCGTTAGGACTTCATATAATACGTGTTTAGATCTCTAGTGTGTCTGATTGGGACGAATCTTTTTGTTAAATATTCGAGCTTGATCGTGAACAAAACATTTATGTGATAACAGTTGTCTCTTGTTCAGCATCTATTAAGTTCTAGTCGTGCTCTGAGTCGGTACGTATTGCCAATTCTGTGGTATGATGATTGACAGGTACTATGCTAGAAGTGCTTTCTGTTTATACGCAATGTTTAAGACTCTGATATTAATGCTTTATGGTAACCTTAACATTGATTGAGCTACCGAACGATTATGCTTGGTGGAAAATGACTTCGACCTGGATGTTACGTCTTTGTTACCGCCCTGGGTTGTGTTAGAGTGTGGTTATAACGCTACTCCTGTAAGAGCGCAACATTAGTGTAATGGCTAGGTATTTAGATCCTTGCCGAACGAAATAATAGGGTAAGTGATAGTGTTTTTGCGCGATTACTACTCATTATTGGTATACTGCTATCCCGGTATCCTGTTCCTGTTCGTCTCTTAGTCATCTAAGCGTTCATACACGTGGCTATAGTTCTAGCGTGTCGACATATATATTTTCTAGAATACTGGTTGAAGCCTCAGTTATGTATAGACGAGGCGCTTCTTTTGGTAATTTCGCTGTCCTGTCTCTATGTTAATGGATTAGAGGCTCTGATGAATATTGTAGACCCAGCTGGTTATCTCTCTATTGTCTTGCCCATTTATAGAGTTCAAAAACAGACGGTTATGCGTTAATTCTCACAAATTTATTGTGTTATCTATTATATTATGTTGTAGCTAACCATTTATAGTAGTGTCAGGTGTTCTTATTTCTTCTTCATAATGCAAATATGGATCACCTCTTTATGTGTCGTGAGAAGAGTAGTGCCTTGAAGAGAGATCAATTCGGCTTTATATACTGTTTTATACAAGTGCGAAATGTTAGATTAACTATGTTGCAGGTGGTTAAACGGGTGGTTTAGCATTTATGTTAATTATATTTAAGATTAGTAATATTTTTTGCGTTAACGTATGGTGTTAGCCTTTTGTTCTAGTCCTACTTCGTAGGTTTGTGCTCTGTGCTATGATATGTAAAACTCTTGATATTTTAGAGGATCTTGTATTTTTATATAGTTTAATATTATATATGAGTTAAATAGGTAATACACTCAATTTATCTGCTTTCTCTTCGAAAATCCTTGCTTGGTAAGTATTCGTTAATATACACAAGGAAATGTATTTTATTATGTTAACAGGCTTATTTGGAGTTCTCCATGCATAAAACCCGATTCACTGTTGGGGATAATATAAATGAATATATTTACCTTATGGTGAAAGGATAGAGATTATAGTTGCATATACGTACGTACGTATATTTTCTTGTTTACTTTTCTATTGATTGGGTATTTGTAGAGTCAACAGGAATTCATATACTATTATGTATAGTCTGCTTTATATAACTGTTATAATATTATCGTATTTCTAGAGTACACAGTGATAGGTCATTTTAATTTTATCGCTCGATTTGTATGAGTATGTATGACTTACTCTCCATTCTTGCGTACGTACGATGTCACTCTTACGAGGATGTACCTCTTCTCATAGCTAACTATCAAACCGATGTGTCAATTACGATTTTTTCGTTTAAAACGAAATGTAGAAATAGCAAATATTTACATTCTTAACTAATTTAGGAGGGCAATAATAATTAACAAAGACGTAAGACGTAATTAATATATATATACTTGAAATGAATCCTTAAGATTATCGACATGTACGCTTGCAGTCATATTTGGTATATAGAGTTTAAAATGATTCTGAGTATATGTGTCATCTGATGGCATCGACTCTACTAATGATAGATTAATAATCTCGGATGTTGTAAAGCCTCACCGTGAGGGCTTAATATATTAGAGTTAGAATGTTGCTATATTCTCCATGGGTATCTTGAGATATTATGGGTTAAAAAATTAATATATTGAATATGTACGGCACACTATTTTTGGGAAAATGCTACCATATGGGATTAGCATAAATCGGATCTATATCCTAAATTGACTGATTACTTCTTCTGAAGGTGTTCATGTTTCTTTCATCTGTGAATTTTTTTGTGTTAAACAGGTTTGGTTGGACATGGAAAAATATACGTTAGAAATTACTTAATAGATACTCATCTTTATAGATATGATTTGGACTAGTTCTGAAGGACTTTAATATTAGTATAATATATATTATAGGTCTATTGGTGAAATCTTACGATATGTTTGATCCTGAAAACAGTGTTTTTGGTTCCTCCGTGATATAAATGCATGTAAGCCAGAAATGCTATTAAATACACTTTATCCAGCAATTGAGTATCGGGTGTTATTTTTCTCTGCGTGGGTGAGGTGGATTTGAGGCGAAAGGATTACTGAGTTGATGAGGAGTGCTGTGTGAAAATTCCGAAATATGCAAGAGAAAAATGGGAGTTTGTAGCCGCAGAGGTTGAATATGTTTGCTTTGACATGCCCTTCAAGAGTATGTGAGTTGTTATCTGCTGGAGATGAATAACAGATGTATACTGAACTATGCTCTGAATTTATTACAGATCTCTATGTCCCGCCGGCTATTAGATTGGTACAGATTTAATAGAGCTTTATTAAAAAATCTTAGATTATGTTTGAAGCTGCATCACTTTTTATTTTGATTTAAGTTTGCTTGTATTGGGTAGTCAGATTTATGTTAAAACCTGAAAAGCCTGTTTTCTACTGTCCCCCATATGAACGCTTGGTGTTGATTAATGAATGTTAAAGCTTGGCTGAGCTTTTGTGTTCTGACAGTAGTAGATGTTGAAATGTTAAGATGATGTCTATGTTTCATTTGAGTGGTTGATTCTTTACAGAGAGGATTAAATGAACTGTAGTTTTACTTTTGATGAGGTCGATTTGATTCGCGTTCCATTTATCCGCACGTTGAGCGGATATTATTTATTTGATAAGGTGGTAAGTTGAGTCGTATATTTTTTTGTTAATTCACTCTCTATGTTTAATGTGTAATTATATTAGCATTGTCGTGTTAGGAGGATATGTTGATAAAGTACGTTAGGTATTATGTTTTTGTGAGTCTATGTAGTTATCTTTCGGTTGAATAAGTTTGGACCTTTTGCTAAATGTTTAGCAGTTAGATATATTATTGCTAAGTGTTGTGGTCACAGGTTGTAATAGAATATATTGTTTTTATTCTTAAGTATCTTGAACGCTTCAGCTTGTTCGTGCATTTTAGTCATTTATATG
Source organism: Trachelipus rathkii (assembly GCA_015478945.1). Classification (NCBI taxonomy): domain Eukaryota; kingdom Metazoa; phylum Arthropoda; class Malacostraca; order Isopoda; family Trachelipodidae; genus Trachelipus; species Trachelipus rathkii. The sequence continues at coordinate 22,183 of JABUQX010039826.1, read as the reverse complement.
TGTGAAAACTCGTTACGTTAGCATACTTTCGTTGGTCTGTATGAAAATTACACAACGGTGGTATGGTAGATTTTTTGTTAAAAGTATACCTTGTTATGTAACTTTAGTGTGGTGAGTTAGACCGTGACCATGGCAGTTGACAAGTGTGCATAAGTACGTTTTGAGATGTCTATTAGTTATCCAGTTGTGTTGTGTACTGATTGTAAGTGGGTGAAACTTGTTGTCTAACGAGACTCGTTTATTCCTGTTAAGATGTGTTTACGTTTGTGCTTGGGGTTATATTCTTAGTTCATTTGATGCTAAGTAAGCTTTATTAAATGTGATGTTACAGTGTCAGTGTAAAGTTGTTAGACGATAATATTTTTTTAGAATATACTCTCTAAAAAGTAAAAAATAAGGTATACCCTGTGTAAAACAAGAGAATGTAGCATTAGGTTACTTTAGTCGGTGTTAAGGTGGTGGGAACTTTGTTAATGTAACATATTCTAGTATTTGAGTTGGTTGGTGTTTTTCATCACGTTAGTTCAGCAATCTTTTGGTACATTATTTTCTTAGGTTCATGGACGGTCGGTCATGTTAGCTGTTTTCAGGTTGATATGGGGGAACCTGAGTAATATAATGATATAGGGAGTGATGTTCGGAATTTGGAGTGCTAGAGGAAGATATTGAGTGGTTGAAATCGAAATGTTTGTTGTGCTAGAATAAATTGTTGTTCGTAAGTGGTAGAGATGGTGGGTCAGGGTTATGATGTATAGGGTTTATGCTATTTAAAGTTATGTAATTTATTCATTTACGTTTATGCTTGATATCAAAAAGTAGTGACAACTCAGATTAGTTCTTTTGTATGGCTATTGTTGGATTACTTTTCCTAGTTTATGATTATGATGTGTTAATTCGTATACCATTTAGATCTTCTGCATAACATTTATTTGTTTTAAGGGTCTGTTGCTTAGGTCTATGATGTGGTAGTTGAAATATTCATTTTAGGAATTGTGGTGTGGTTTTCGAACTGTTATGAAATAAAGTTTTGATTAAGTGAAAAACTGTGTTTACTACATATATTGATTTGTTATATCTTAATGTGTATAAATTTGATGTTTTTAATGTTTATATTTTCAAATGATACATTAATGTGATCGTTGTGGGAGATTCTTGGGATCAAGATGGATACAAGAATGGACAGGGTGGAGAGCGGGGAGTTTGGTAGATGTATGGTGAGGAGGGTGTGGATGGTTAGGGTATTGTTGTAAATAGTCATGAGATGCTTGGTTTGATATACTGATTTGACTGCGTTGGATTAGTGTTATTGTAAAACGTTTTACAATGTATTGAAGATAAAAATTCAAATTTTGATTTCGGAATCAAGTTGTTACGATCAATATTCATAATAGCTTACTAATATGATAACTGGTCAAGGAGATTCGGTGGGCTAATGGGATAAATGTAAGTGTGTACGTTCCATAATCCGGTCAATGTTGACATGACTTTTTAGATAGGAAGAAATGGTAAGATATATTTGCGGTCATGATTAACATTATGACTTGATATGGTCTTAATTAAATAGATCGAATTTAAGAATTCAAACCGTTTGACATGTTTGAAACTGACAGGAACTTGAGAATTAAGTAGGCTCGAGGAGTAGAGTGTCTGTTAAGATAGTTGGTTTGATTTACTGATTACTGGCTTTAGCGGTAATGGTGTAAGATAGCATAGATAAAACCTAACATTCAGAAACCTAAAACTTTGGTCAACTAGACAAATATATTCTTGTATGTTTCAGTAAATACATGGGCAGGATAAGTAGATGGGTGGTTGTGACAAGGAGAGGGGAGCTTGTAATGCTGTTGGCGGGTCATTGCATTGTTATAACTGATTACTTTTATTTGCTTTCTCTTCATCATATTTAGTACCAAAAGTTTTGCAGTATATAAGACCATAAATGAAAAAGAGTATTTATATATTTATTTTAATTTAATTTTTTACTTTTTACTTTAATTTACTTGATGGTCTCTTGAAGAGCATTATTTTCGTGAAGCTCTGACCTAAGAACCCGCATATATAGTATAGATACCCAAGATAATATGTACTTGTTATACGGACATTGTTTATTAAGCCTCGAAGGTTTCACTTCTGGCTATGTGCTCCAGCACGTTGTTGCTCCTTGGAGTCAACTTTATTCAATGTCCGAATAATAACTCACTTTCTATGAATACATACTTCTGGATACATATCTTCTGCCTCAAATTTCAGTTCTATGTAACGAACACTTACTCGTTTTATCTTGTGAAATGGGTTTTATGAGTCACCACGCTCCGCCCTTCGGGTAGACCCAAGGTGGTCTATCTTCCATTAACCACCTCCTCAAGAATTTTTTCACGAACGATACTATCCTTAGAACTATAAGATTGATATTCTCTGGGTAGTGGTGCAAGGAGGGAGCGCGGCTTGAGCGGACAGGTTGCAGAGTTCGGACTGTGCCGCAGTGCACTTTGCGGACTCGAGGTCGCTGAGCGACTCAGTTTGTAAGGAGAGTATTTAAAGTATAAACAATCAGAAGGTGATGCCGATTCGCAAACGGGTTTGCCTCAATAAAATTAATAATGGCTGGTATGTGGTATGGGCCGCGCGCGTTTCTTCCGGCGGCCGCTGGTACGTTAATCGTCTACCGGCGAGATTAGAGTGCCGCTCGAGCTAACCGCTAATCTATCTCCGATCCTTCGAGACAAACAACCCGTGCGTCAATATATCCAACGTAATCCAGAGCAGAGACCCCATTCGCGAAAGAGTTTTATAACTCCAACCACTGAATACGATGATATGTAATTGGTGCTAATACATGTGATATAATATATACAATGTGATGCCAATAATCCTATTGCGGTCAATCCCGAGAAAGGTCCAGGTAAAAAAGATATGTAATAAAAAATATTACATATTAAAAGGTAATAATTAATATCTATATACTAGTAATATGATAAGAGATAAAGGATATAAGCTAGGTAATTATGAACAGTTGGAAGGAGGATGCAATGTGGCATTAGAGTCGGACTTACAAGGAAGTAAAAATAGGAAGCTCTTCATGGACGGAAAGCGCGGAATAACGAGTTAATAATGGAGAAATAACGTGGGGATATACCTGCTATTTAGTAATAAATAGGAATCAGGGGAATGAGTTGCTTTCTAGTTAAGCTTGATGAAATGGATCGTATGAGAAGTGGAAGCTGTGGAAAGAACATTTCGTAATAATCTGCATAATAATTCAACAAGTAATGAAGAGGTTGATAGTTGAAATGTGTGTGAGCTTGGGGTTTGTGGTGCAAGAGTAAAAATATGTAGTGTGATGAGGTTATATAGTAAAGGAGGAAGGTAATGGGGTTTAGAGTAGTGAAGTTGAAGAATCGGTAAATCTGCACGGTATATTAGATCGAAATTACGTGGTTGAAGATGATCAAGAACGGAGGCGAGATAGCGATTTCAATGGATGTGAATGTTGTGTAACAAAGCGTTCTGATACATAGGATTATTAAATATTATCATTCACATGTGATTGGAGGAGTGAGCATGATAATAAGTTACCCTTTATTATTAATAAGTTAAGGTTACTAGAGATATATAGGATGGAACTTGTAGAATTAATTATGTAGTTAGGTAAATAATTAAGTTATATGAGAGTTATGTGTAGGTACAAGATGATATAACTGCTTGTATAGGCTTATTTATATTTATGCTATATATATATATATGTCGATTAAAACCTATTATTATAATAATTGATATATATATAATAAGTATCTGATAAAGAGTGTTTCAGATCGAGTTGATTGGAAGTCAACTGAATATTTGAACCACAACAGCGTATACGGTGTGTTTTTGTTTTGCGAGAACGTTGTTTCTAATCTATTAAAATAATTTTATCTAATGGGTTTAAGTAAAAATCCACAGATGCAGTTTTTATTATCGCGACTGGGTAAGCCGCGTTATAAAATATTATAGTGCTCATTATCCAATTGAAATTTGGAGAAAGAAAGAGAGAGCTAAATTCCTGCTTTTTTTCAACGTCTATATATTCAACCGTCATGGTTTAATAAATTACCTTCATTATATTAGTTTCGACAATATTTTCTCTCTTAATCCGAGGAGGAAGAAATGGAAAAAGGAAATAGAAAAAAGAAGAGGAGAAAGAAAGAGATTAGGAAAGAAAAAGGAAAGAAAGAGATATAAAGCAGCGAGAAGAAGAAGAATAAGTAAATAAATAAATGTGTTAATTAGGTTATGATATGGTAAAATAATATTATGGGTGGTCACAAATTGGATGAGCCGGTTTTGATGGGTTTAGTTGCGTTCACACTACGGCAGAAGAAAAGATTTGCTCTAAAGGCTGCCACTGGGCATATGAATATGGAGGTAGGCGAGAATACTTATGGTGTTGCAATCCGTCCATGGTCGAGGTGATGAACTTAGCGGGATTTGCCTCGCACAATTTAATTCATGATTAATTATATCATATGGAATCATGGAGATATCCGTATTGTATGTATGAGGGATGTAACAAGTGGAGATTGGCATCAAAACCTCATTGAATTCTTCAGCTTCGGCAATTTAATTTTATTAATTTTTGGTTTTTTGAATCTTATATTATTATTATTCATATTATTATTTCATTATTATTATTATTATTTTTAT
>JABUQX010039825.1:10000-22962 GCA_015478945.1 Trachelipus rathkii | reverse complement strand
ATCCTGTTAATATATAGATAGTATATAATATATATTTTATATATATACTATATATATATCAGAAAAGGGCGTCCAGAAAGGTGATAAAGGCATTGGAAGGCGGAATTTGTGGTGGGTATATTATGTGGGCATTTGCCAAGGATGCCACTATTTACGAGAGTACCACAGTGAGTTCATCGTAGTCGTGTGAACTTTCAGTCTATTTTTCTGACTGCGAACAGTCGTCAACTGACGAATGTTGTCTTCGTCTATTTATTTTTCTGTTCCTGTTAATGGTCTACGGCAACTCGCCCTATCAATATAATAATTAGTAATAAATAAATATAATATTAGAAATAATTAATAATATAATAAGAGAATAAATAATAATTATAATATAATATCAATATATAATTATGAAGTTAATAAAAATTATAATAAGTCAATAATAACTCACATGACATAATAGATAATAATAATATAAATTGAAAATTCATAACAAAAAGTCTCTCTCTCTCATTAAGAATTTTCAGTTAAATTTTTAATTGAAAATGTCAAATGGATGTTTTATCAAACAATTGGCTACAGAAACGTGTTATTCTTGGATTTAAATTTGCTTTTGAAATTTTTAGGAATTGTTTATTGATTTATAATTTATTAATAAATTTGTATAAATGAATCACTTATTGGAAGCTTCCCCTTAAAAATGCGATTTGCCCTTCTTAAAAGTTAAGGGAATTTTGATTGAATCGGATTGGGGCCAATGTCAGATTATGATGGGACGTGTGGATAATTTGTGATTAATTTATTGGATAGCCTTACACATGATTTGGACTAGGTTGAAAAAACGTATGACAATTTTGTGCGCAATGATTTAAAAGTATATTTGGTTTTCCTATCCTAAAAAACAATAATATAAAACCAATATATTATAAATGATAAAAGGAATGTTAAAAAAAATAAAAAATAAAAAAAAAAAAAAAAAAATAAAAAAAAAAAGTAGTAAATAAATAAAATAAAAATAAATCGTTGTAATTTCCCAGATCAGATTTTCAAATCCAAATTGGTTTGTGTGAGAATCAAGAAGCAACTGTGATTGATCATAAAATGTTATTGCATTTGGTTCAAATAGTTCGTTCCTTGAGGCTGAAGTTTGTTCTTATATTCATGATTTTAAAACAATTAGGAAAGAAGCTTTTCATTCAGGGGAGGAGTTTTAGATTTTTATATCTCTAAGAACTGTTTTCCATTTAAAAAATAACTTTCTGGCTTGGTTGTTTATTTTGATAAAATAGAGAGATAAATGATGAAATATTACTACTATGATAGAGTGGAAAGTTTTAATCCGCTTAAAAAAAATATATATCCTATTTGAGGTAATAGCTTAACTGAACCTACCTCAGAGACATTAACAATTCAGGTAAGGTTTTATGCTCCTTAATAATTGGCACTTCATCACTGTCTATAACCCCCAAATAATCAAAATTATCTTTATTGCGTAGAAGACAGTCGTTAATGAATATATTTTCAACTGACCAAACTTCTGTTAGTTTATTTTTTGTCCAAAGTCTGTAAAGAAAAGTTGCTTGATCATTTGTTAGTTATAAAACAAAATCCACAAAGATAGTTTATTGAGCGGATGTACACCTATTTCTAGCGCTGTTTTATTGGTAAATCTCGTAGTAAATTGTAATTAAAATATAAAAGTCTTAATAAAATATCTAATGTTATTCGTCCATTGCATTGTTTTTGGCAATGTACCTTTAAAAATGTATTTCAGATTTTTGTAACACTGAAACACTCTTTGGAATTTTTTTCATTCCTAATGTTAGACTTAGTTTCAGATTCTAATTCTTTGCAATGATCATTCTTAAACGTTTATTTCTAATAATTAATTAACCTTTGACAATTCGTGGTGTATGCTTTGTATGAATCAACTTCCATCCGCCCACCCCACCCCCCCCCCCCCCCGCCCCCCCCCCCCCCCCCCCCCCCCCCCCCCCCCCCCCCCCCCCCCCCTTTATCTTCTATGATATGTAAGATCTCTCTAATAGAAAAAAAAATTGTTACAATTGTTATATATCATTTTAACCATTGTCATTACATTTTCCTTAATATACAATTTCCATTTCCCAATAACCGTTCAAAAATAATTTTCTAGTCACAAATTTACATTTTTCAACAAATTCAAGTTTGGATCTCAGTCAGTATCGACACCCTTGCAACATGATATCTTTCCACAAATATAATTTCATTTTATATCCATATTTCGAATGTGAATGGTAGTTACACATCATGAATAAAAGAGACAATCAATAAAATTGCAAATCATTGTCTTTAACCCATAACTATATTGAGCATCTATTTCATGCCTCCACCCTCCAAATGCTTACTTTATTTACATATAATTAATATATGAATGAACTTAGTTCATAACTTGTTGCCATGTTAAACATAAGTGATTTTGAGCATACGTCAAACACATAATTGCAATTTTAATTGCAATTCCAAGTTTAGGGAGAAGATCGAAAGCATTCAGTGATATAAACCTGTCACTTTTTTACATATTTATTATTTATTTTACTTACCAGCTACTTATTAGGTTTGAAAATGCAAAAGAGATACGTTTATGGTGAAGATTAAACATCTTTAAACAACAACAAAAAACTCTATGATACACATACATTTCTTACTAAATGCATCATTGACAGCAATATTTCAAGAAGCGCACAACCCAGCAAACACCCTTAATATCCCATTCTATGGACATGACTTTGCATAATCAAACTAGCAACCTACCATACAAACACTGCTAAAACTAGTAAAAATTAACATAATCTACCATTAGGCAAGAAACGAAATACAAACCTCTTAAGTAACCCCAGCATAAATATCCAACCTTTCAAAATGTCATTAATAAACTACCCACACATAATAATCAACATATATTTTCCCATCACAATTCGAAATATTTCCGATACATTTACACACTAAATAATACCTAGCACTTTTAAGTACAATCAACAACCTAATCATGGGAGTGACTTCAGTCTTTACCATACAACGTGGTGACATGGCTTGTTATCCGACCCCTGAAGAATTCACATCTTAGTAAAACTGAGATCCTAAACTTATTGAATTACAAAAACCTCTAAACTCGCCAACCTTTTCAATCCAACCAGACTCCATCCAACACACACCTAATAACATTAGCATTTTCATTACTGCATCCTAACGTGATTAGTAAAATCGGTGAAGTCCTAATGACTGATCTTATCCCAATAACAACAGCTTACACTATAACTAAGCAAATTTACCAAAAGATTAAAACTGACTTCACAAACTACCAAATGAAGCAAACTGGACAAACTTTACACGCTACATAGAAACTCACTTGATACCAAACAAGTCTTATCACCTACCCTACATCTAATGACTTTGCCATCCATCACTCATCTAAACCAAATGCACAAAGGAATCCAGTCTTTCCTACTTCAGATAATCACAGGGAAACATTTTCAACCTTCATTAACCCAGAAATTTGTGAACTATTTTAAACGGAAAGATATTGAGTTAGCAGGAAACCCGATGAATATTATTTCACCACAGGTAATAAATTCTAAGCGAGCACAAAATTCTTTAATGATTGAATTCAGTAAAACAAAACATCAAACCAGATGAAAGAGTCCCTACCAAAAACTTTAGATCAGTCGTAGATAAAAAACTTACAAAGTCATAAAGCGTTTTCAGAATTACTAAACTCAAACCAAAGCTAATAGCAAAGCACTAAAACCAAACAAACAATCTCCATCCCACAACAATCCTGTACGCACCGTCGCAGCAACATATTTTTAAATATTAACACATTTAAGCTAAGCAAAAAAAATCAGATGGAAAACATCAGACAATCGGCTGTCTTGTTGAAGAACAAACCCAATACTCTTTCCTGATACCAAGACACCAAACAGGAATTACAATCACTAGAAAAGTTCAATACGGGTCCCATAACGTCTCTTAAGGTTACATTGGATTAAGGACAGACAGCCGTAGCCAGCCTAACCGAATCTTCAATAATCAAGGGAGTGCAATTTCTTTCCCCAATTTAACAAGGAAGCAATAATGATACCGCACATAACTAAGAAGACCAACAATATCCTCATGCCCACGCAATATCTGCTCTATCAACTCTACAAAATTAATTGAAAATCTCAGGACTCACCAAAAGGACTCGTCCAGACTTTCAGCAGAGTATTTTAAAAATCACCAATGACTTTCCAGATATCATTACAACGCCAGTGTAACAAGGGGGCACAATTGGAGGAACAAAACTATTGGTCTTCAGGGGGCAATTGTGTATATTATATACGCGGTAGGATTTGGCCTTGTAGCTTTTTGGCACCCTAATTATATATATACCCAATTTTTTGGCACCCCTTCGGAGAAGGGGCTGTGCAGGACGGTGTTGCGAACGCAAACGCGTTGTAATGATCTCCCTAGGTTTGGCCCCCATTTGACCCCTTTAGGACCCTTTTAGGGGGTAGCCCTTTTTTTTGATGGTTTTATCTGTATTTTTGGCCCCTTTGTACTCAACAGGTGCACGATATAACTCCTCGCTGTAGTGTGATATGGTGTCGTGCTAGATGAGGGATTAAGTGGTCATAAAATTTGCAACTCATGCAGGTACCTGCGCGCAGCTACCCTGTAGGGTTAGGTAAACTGTCCCTAAAATTGATGTACTTTCAGAAGTAAAACACCTAGTACCGTGTTTATAATGCGACCACATGTGCATAAAATCTATTAATTTTTTTACGATCATACATTCCAACATCTCTCCTTACACTACCAACTATTACTAATAATCTAGACGAAAACAAGGAAATAAAACGTAATATATACAACACACAAACGCTCCCACATCAGCTTAGCGAAATGACGTCTATGAGCACAACACTCTCCCTCACCTTGCTACGGTTCTTCCTACTGACTACTCGATGTTGCCACGCACACCGCTTGAGCGATGACTTAGTGCACCACATAGCAAGACCCAATTCTGATTGTGAATAGGTGTATGTGTGATATATTCTCTTGATCTTCTCGGTTATATTTTATTCTCTTCGTAAATATACGATCGAGATTACTGCATACAATAATTGTACATAATTAATGTCTCTACATGTAGGTTAAACACAACACTATCATAGCTTTTTACACACATTTATATCATAATGAGACCTAACAACGTTTACACGCTACACCACAACTCAAATACAAATTAGACCTATCTAACTCAACATATCTTAATGAAACTTATAAGCCTACACGAACAACTAGTCACATCAATAGTGCATTTACCACCCAGCACACACACACCTATGATTACCAGTGATATAGCAGAACTTACCTTTGAAAGCATATAACACTAGCCCATAAGACAGCTTTACACTCACGGTATAGCACGGCACTTAAACAACCCACACCACAGCAACAACTATGTACTGACATCTACTACACCATGCACTTATACACACACACCTATGACACTTATACACGCTTCACCTGCCCATAGGCACTTAACCACTCACCAGACACTACACAACACAACACACCCATAGACAGCTGACACGCCACCCATTTAGCACTCACCAATAGACCACTTACACTTACAGACTCACACACACAACATTCAGCACAGCACACACTCAATATGCTGTATTGCCTAGCTTTTGATGCTCAATTTGATGGCTTCCAACTTTTTGACTGGTCAGACTTTGATGACTCAACTTTGATGCCTCAACTTTGATGGCTCAACGGTTTTGATGAGCTTCAAGTTTGTTGTGATTTTGATGGTTTTTGATGTTTTCAACTTTGATGACGTCATCTTTGCGGTTCATCCTTGATGGTGTCATCTTTGATAGCACTCAGATTTAGTGATGGTTCAGTTTCGAATTGATGGTTACCAATCACCGTAAGGATTATACTGGGGTGTTCATAATTAGGTTCTCAATGAAGTATTCTATGGGTGCAATAATGAGTGCCAGGTGAGTTATGCAGTTAGTGAAAATGAGTGCCAAGGAGTGCCACATAGTTGCCGAACTGAGTTGCGACATAGTTGCCAACTGAGTTGCCACATTTTTCCAGCCTATTTCAGCTTCCCCTGAGCCTAGTAGCCCTATGATGGGTGTCTCCCTGGTATATTAAGGTATGAGGATCGATGGGACCTATATTACAAGTTGCTAGGGATGCTTCCTGACTATGGAGTTAGCTTCTTTTAGCCGTACCTGATCATCGAATAGCCCTAATATTGGTCCTAGCCCACTATGTTATAGGTACTGATCATTCGATAGGTGTATATATGCTAGGATGTTTCTACTATGAGTATATCCCTTTTGCTAGCACGCCAGTATCCTACATCATAAAGTGAGCTAATTGATGTCTTCCCTAGGTCATAAGCGGATCACCAGGGCGCAGCATGCGCCCTCCGCGCGAAGGCAGACAACTCGCCCGTCGCGTTCCCGCCGGCCAGGTCCCCCCCCCCCCCCGCGGTTGCGCTTGAGGCGCAATATTTCCGGTAACCGCCGCCGGGTGCGCCGAGGCGCATATTTCGCGTACGCTGGCCGTGTGCGCCCGCAAGGGACGAATTTCGAGCGGACGATAAAATTGATATCAATGTAAACTATTAAAGAATTTCTTTTCAAATATACTTGAGTCATGCATTTTACTTCATTTTTAAACATTTTAATTAAAAAACATTTTTACGAACGGAAAACTCTAATCATTACCACCTATTATTATAATACGAAACAAAGATCTTACTAATTTAGAAAGAAATGAAAGTACTAGTAAAACAAGGAGTATTTCTTATACTTCATACTTAAACATTTTTTTATTAAAAATAACCGTGGACATCTTAAATGTCTAAAACAGTCAAGTCTGAAGCTCAAAGTAAAGAACCGAGGGAATTTGTATGGACTTTGTGTTTTACTGCTTCATGATTTACTGCATTTATTGGCTACATGTCTTTACATCATTATTACTAATAATTGATTTTTTTTTTATATATTTTTACTTCATTTCTTTAAAACTTTTTTTATATTAAAACATATACTTTACCGACCTTAAAGCAGTAAAAGAGTAAATCAATAGCCGCAAATACATAGGAACAGAGGCATGTATGGCTTTGTTTTAGCTGCTTTACTGATTTACATGTTTATGGTATTACTGCTTTAATCATATATTTATTAACATTATTTTTTTCTTTATGATTTTTGTGTTTTAATACTTTTTTAATTTATATTTTTTAAAAATTGTATGTTAAGAAGAAAAGAACCGAGTGTTGTATGGTAGTACAAAGATGAGTCCGATTCTCCAATTGCAGGAAAGTTTTATTAAAAACATTATCTTGTACAGACCTTAAAGCAGTAACACAGTAAATCCAATAGAGCTGTTGCTAGCAACAAAGGGATTTAGTAGGCGTATGCTTTTGTTACTGCTTTACTGCTTTACTGCTTTACTGCTTTATGCTGTTATGCTTTACTGCTTTATCATATGTTTTACTAACATATGTTTTATTTATATTTTTCGTATATTTATATTTTATTATTATTTTTTATTTTTTTATTTATTTATTTATATATTATTTTATTATTATATTTTTTTTATTATTTTTTTATTTTTTATTCTTTTATTTTTTATTTTTTTATTATTATTTTATATTATATTTATTATTTTTTATTATTTTTATCTATTATTATATATTTTTATTTTTATTATTTTATTATTATTATATTTTATTTATACACTTAATGTCATTACATGCATGCCTATTATTATTTAACCACACATACACACACACACACACCTATGACACTTATACACACACATACACCACACCCAAAGAACTTACACCTTTTCCATAGACACCGTTACACTACGCCCATAGACACTTACACTCACCCAATAGACACTTCACTTCACCTACAAACTCACATACCGCACACACACGCACACACACACACACACACACACACACGCACACACATACACTTAAACTTCATATATTTATTAACATTATTATTTTTATTATTTTTATTATTATTATTTTATTATTATTATTTTTATTATTATTATTATTATTTTTATTATTATTATTATTATTATTATTATTATTATTATTGTTATTTGTAGGACAGACTACTCATGTCTAGTTATTATTTAACACACACACACACCACACACACATGACACATATACACACACATACACCCACCCATAGACACTTACACTTTCCCATAGTCACTTACACTCACACACAGACACTTACACTCACCCATAGACACTTACACTTATACTCACACACACGCACTTACACACACCCGTACACACACACCCCACACCATGTTCATTAAAATATTCACTGTTTAAACATATAATGTATTAAAACATTTTATGTTTTAATTAAACACGTACATTTATATTAATCATTCAATTATAACTAAAATTATTTCAAAGTTTCTTAAACTTCATGCCATCATTCGTAAAGGATTTTTTATTATTATTTAACTGTTAACAAATATATTTGTTTATAAATTTAGTATATATCAAGTTTTAAATAATTTTTATAAAATTTTTAATTTTTTAAAAACATTATTTAGTACCCTAAGCAATAAAATCAGATAATCAGTAGGCAAGAACCTAGCAGGCCTCTACACCATGCGATATACCACGGTTGTTCTATTGACTTCTGGCTTTAATTCATCTTTGCGATGTAATAAGTATGTAAAAATGCAAAAAATTCTAAGTTATAAATGTTAACATATGTTTATTAAAATCATTCTATGTTTTATTTAAAATAACAATATTCACTTACATTTATTATTCATCAATGTTAACTAAAAATATTCAAAAGTTTTTGAAAGTTTTGATTGCGTTTAAGTTGATTATTATTATTTTATTCATATTATTATTCTTATTATTATTATTATTATTATTATTATTTATTATTATTATTTATTATATTCTTTGTTATTATTATTATTTATTATTAATGTATTATTTATATATGTTACATTGACAAATCCATACGGAGAAAACATCAACAACGTCGCACTTCTTAAAGATATGAATGATCTTCTGTAAAAATGGGTTGAAATAACTACTTTAGGCCTTAATTTAGGCCTAATTAGGATAATCCTTTTTGTACCCCAGGCTGTGATTTAAGCCTATACCAGGTAAAAAGGTAATTCCAGTATAGACGAGAATCGGAGAATCGATGTTATTATTATTTTATAAATATATTTCAAAACTGACAACATGCTGGATCGTAAGATCGTTAAGCAGGTAGAGGAATGCCTTCCTTTCTTGGTGGTGGACGGAGTAATCCTTTATTCTTCTATATGCCGCGCATGTGATGGCCGAGAATTATTTTGATCGCTTTTTGATTTTAGGTATGTTAAAAAACCAGGTTTTTTTCATATCCTTGAGGCCTGGCTTGTGTTATTTAAACTATATGTATCGTTAAAGCGTTCATGAACTTTATATATACATTCAACTCCTAACATACATGTAAATATTTATTAAAGAAGTAAAGTAAAGAAAATAAAAACTTTACTTATAATTAGAAATTTATTAATCATTAACTTACAATTGATGTATATATAATTATATTATATATATAATATTAATTATTATATATATTTATATTATATATATATATATATATCATATTTATTTATATATACATTATATATTATATATATATATTTATATATATACTTTATATATATGTTATATATTACATACATATATAATATATATATATATATTATATATATATATTATATCTATATATATACTATATATATTATATATATATATATATATATATATATATATAATATATATTTATATATTATATAGAAGGTTAAATTAAATTATCAGGACTATTATTATATATAGCACTAGCCAAACATACTTTTTCATGATGATGTTATACTATTTTTATTAAAACTTATCTTAAATCTTTACAGATATGCCAATCATTTTTATCATTATCGATGATATTAGCTTCGTATCTCATTCATACGCTTCAGTTAACTATAGTAAAAGTTCCTCTCAGATTCTCATAGTATATTTACATTTCTGGATCACCTCGTAAATATTTTCTTGCCATTGTTTTCTAAGTGATAAATGAATTTCTGTACGTCTATAGAACTTAGAAAGCGATCGATGATGGCGGAGGATCATCGATCAGGATTTTCTTAAATTGCGCGTTTTTGGTATATCTTTTTTATCAGTAATTAATAAAAATATGTGATAAGCAGCAAGGAACTCACAGAGACTTTCATGAATCATTTCATAATGACCAAATGGATTATGATCAATATTCCATAAATTCAGAGAAGGTTTAAATAACGTTTTCATAAACTGTTCAGCAACATCAGAATATGAAAGATCTACAAAAACATTATTAATAAAAAACATTTTTGAATCATTGTTTTTATATACCTCAAAACAATACTTGGAACCAGTTTAAGCTGACTCCAATAGAAGAAAGATGTAAGCCACTCTTCAGTTTGATTACATATACAAAGTAAATCATCTGGACTCACGAAAATACGCTTGGTATTATAAATGAATGAATGGGTTAGCACACGTGAAAATTCAAATCCACTGGGTTTTCTTTTATATAAGAATGAACTCTGCTCCAGGGATCTTAATTTCCCACTGAATAATGTCTTGTATTGATGTATACCTGTTAAGTTGAATTTAACCTTTTCTTTAGTGAAAATAAAACCACCTACTCCTACTAAAATAATAACAGACCTGTAAAGAAAGAATGTCACAATTAAATGGTTGGAACTCACAAAAATCCTATAGCAATGTACCAACTATAGCCCAGTCAAATAAGATTGTTTCAGTGAAAAAAAATACCAGAGTTTTGAAACTTGGCTCACTTGTTCATAGTAGTCTGCAGTGCAAGATACTAAAAGTCCCGGAGGATGGGGACCCATTTAAGGGTCCCCTTTTTCATGTTTCCTCAGATATCTCAGAAAATATTATTTAACAAAAACATAAGAACATAAGAAATATAGGGACAGTAAGAAGCCACATGGACCTATCAAGACTCCCAGTCAACCTACTAACCAAACATGCTCGCATGCAAATCCATAAAGCACCCTAGGGCTTGTCAAATTCATGTAACTAAAATCCACCAATTTGGCTTAGTAAAAAAAAAATGATATATGATACCCAAATCATCCACATGCCTTAATAACTAAGTTATGGTCACACATGCAGTCTAACATTAATAACTACTGTAACTAAAAACCCGCCAATTTGGCTTTGTCTCAATATACTATTTGATACCCAACCCATCCATATACCTATCCAACCCTTTCTTAAATGTTGCAATCGAGTCACACTCAACAACCTCCTGTGGCAAACCATTCCAACAGGCCTGTATATATAAAATTAAACGAGTAAATTCTATAAAAAAAAAAAATGTTCTATTCATTTTCTTTGTAGAATGAATACTTCCGAAGATATGAAGCATGCACACCAGCAATATTTGTAAAAAAAAAAAATGTTTTTCATGATTTAAAGCATTATTTTAGCAATTATTTTAGAAACTATTAGTCCTAGCAAAAAAACATGCCATATACGAAATTACAGAAGACAAAAATTGTTATACAGAAGATTGTTTTACTTTTTGTAGAATAATTCTTACATTTTTATATAGAAGGCTATGAAATAAACAAATTTTCCCACATTTTATATTTTCAATTTCATCATCACATCATATAGAATGTTATAGAATAATAAAAGTTGTACACAATTAGGGTTGGTGAACAATACTTACTACAACTAAAGGCATATCTTACAGAGGTTACTATAATAAATTATTATAATATATACTGTATTATTTATCCATTTACATATACATTGGTTTATCGTGTTACAATCTAACTCACTTTTATACAAATTTCATGTTCTTCATCGGAGATGTCCTCCTCGAGCTCCTCATCCTCTGGGAGAATTCCATTTGTACAAGTTCCCTGGCAGTTACTGCAGACAAAAGTGCATTTTACACCAGCCATTCACACCTTCCCCACAACAAGTTGCACATATTCAAAATATGTTGTTCAATATACAGTCAGGAGCCGCTGAGTCCATGGTCTGTAGGGGTTCCAGTGCTCCGTCGTTACCTCGAATCCACCCCCAGTCTTCTGGTGGCAGGAGGTTGCCCAGCCACTGCTGCACTTGTAAAAATACTTTATAAGCAAACTGCCGAGCTGAGTCTTTTGTGGGTGGCAGTGAAACAAGATCAGGCTTCACGTTGTTTGACGATTTCAAGAATGCAGAATATCTATGGCTGTTCAAATTAGATTCACGAGCTTTGTACAGTGCCAAGAACATTTGTTCTCCAGCTCGTGATATTTCATCTGGCATAGATGAGGCAATGGCTTTGTTTCTTTCCTTTTTCTCAAACAGTTTGACCAACTGTGCTTTGCCCTTTTTATACACAGAAGAGGTGGTGTCGCACCCACTAAATGCGTGTATAAAAAGAATGCTTGGTGAAATTTTTTCTAGTTTCTGTAACTCCAAGGATGAGTATGTTTTTGTTTCAACTTTTCCTCTCCCTATTAAACAAAATATATCTCTTGTTGATCTTATTTACCGGGGTAAATACAAATAATAAGAAAAGAATATTTCCTATGATTACCGTGTTATATTCAGTATATTTTTCGATTCCGCATAGCACAATACTTGTGTCAGCATCTCTACCAGCTGTTCTTGTTTCAATGCCTTCAATTGACATTTTTTGAGATAGCATAATTATTAATTTTAATTTATTATTGTTGTTTGTGAGGAAGTGTTGTTGCTGAACTGTCACCTTCATGGTCTCATCAAAATTTATGTCAACAGATGTTGTATTGCCACTTCTTCGTTTTTGTTCAGCCTGTTTAGTGCTGTTCGTGGTCTCA
>JABUQX010039824.1:0-23092 GCA_015478945.1 Trachelipus rathkii | reverse complement strand
AGGCCCAGGATTCAATAACCCAGAACAAATGAATAGAATCTACTCCACGAAAAGAGGATTATCCTCTAACACTACATCTATTAAACACTGCCGAAGTGGACCAAAAAGATAGCAGAGAAAATGGAGACAACGGAATTTACAACCTATCAATACAAATCATAGTCCCCCGAGCATTCTACCTACGAGCTGTTTTTTTCACCTCCCTAAGAAAACTGTGTGGTAGCACTCTGCTTGACTCCTACGCGATCGAGTGTGGACCGGGAGAGAGTGGCCATGGTCCTATAGAAGTGCGAAACAACAAAACCACCCAAAAAAAACAACACGGTGTGTTTTATATTCACCACATTGAAGATTTTGGACGTGTTCTTCTTTTAGAATTCATCGTGAGCCCGCTCAGTGCTCAACGCACATCACGCGCTTCATCTGACTAGGGTCCGGTTCCAATCACCAGCACGCGTGACATTTCTCAGAACTGGAAGGTATTTAATCAATACTTATTACACTGCGCAAGTGAGAACAGTAGAAGGAATGAGCAGTTTACACTTATCAATAAAATCATAAGTTCCCGGGTTCTGCATGGAGTGTTTTTATCACCTTGCTGCTGGTGCTCTGCTTGTTCCTTTGCGCCCGAGTGTGGACAGGCAAAGAGGACGTGGCATTTCTGTAGATGGAGTGCTTATAGTTACCCACAGAAGACTATTGCACGCGTTACTTCTTTTAGTTCATCGTTGGCGTAGTGAGTCACAGCACATTTACGCGTTCAATCTGTTAGGACCCAGGTTCAATCCCAGCAGGGTGGAATTACTCACGAAGGGGGTATTTTTATCACAATACATCATTAACACTGAGAGTTAATTTAATGCAAAAAGTGTTTCACATATACTATATATTATACATAATATATATTATATATATATATATATTATACATATATTATATATACTATATATAATATATATTAATATATTAATATACAATAACATAATAATATATTAATATATATATATATATATATGTCTATATACTATTATATATATAATATATATATATATCTATATATACTATATAATATATCATATATATATATATACTAATATATATATATATACTTTAAAATACTAGTTTATATCAATATCATATTAGTATGGAATATCAAAAGGAAAGTTAGGAGGTATAAATCCATAACTTTTATCTAGTACTGCATCTAAATGCTGAAGGTATTTTTCGAAATAGAGCCATTTAAAATGGGCAATTCATTTGGCGAACTAAGATATGTAAACTATTGGGGCTATACAGAAAAATGCTCTGAAATACAAGTTTTCAAACTCTATAAAATTTTATAAAAAATTGAGACAATCTGTTTGGAAAAACATCTTTAGAACAAATTTCAAATTTAATCAACTTATTTTCTAGATTGTTGAGTAGAATCCCCATCTATAAGTTGACCAAAAACTTTATTTTTATTACACTATTTCTTCATTGAATATTATAAACAACATCCATAACTACTCTTGAACACATCTGAGGTGTTTCTTAAAAATCATGGTTTGAAATAATAAAAAGAAAATCTCTTAATAGTATTATAAACCAATATGTTAGAATTCACTATAACACTTTATGAAGCGATAATTAAAGATAACTAAATTATTTTAATATCAAAGTTGCATTTTAATCTGAAAATTTATCAACTTTTCATGGATAAACACCCACAACACACAACAAGGTTTTTCCTACATATATGACTTTTTTCAAAGTCAACAATTAAAAGAAAAACTCTCAACATTATAAAATCTACCACCACCGTAATAACTTCTACACAACTCACTACTACCTTATACACCACAACACCACACCAACCACACCCCAATAAATACTTATATATATAATTACTATATATAATTATATAAATATATATATATATATATATATATATATATATATATATATATACTATATATATATACTATATATATATTCCACTATTTCTAAAGATTATATCTTGAAAATAAAGGCCTAAATATTTCCTAAAGCTGAGTATAGTAAATGGATAAATCATGTATGAATAATGTTTCAGATTGTTTTACAGGAAATTTTTATTTACATTCTGCTATATATTAGTATATATATATATATATATATATCATATATATATAATATATATATATATAATAATATATTATATATATATATATTATATATATATTATATATGATATATTATATACTATATATATATATAATATATGGTGGAAAATGTATTTTTTGACAAAAAAAAAAAATATTCTTTTAAAAAACAATAAAAACGAAGTTTTTTTTGTATATTTGTTTTTTTTTTACTTTTAGAAATAATATTTTAATTTTGTATTAATTATGGTTTAGTGTTTACATCATCTATATTAAGGTCTTATAAGGTTTTTGAGCCAATATGTTACAGGATATACTAGGCACTAACCAAAAACAATAATATTAATTCTTATAACACCAGACACCTTTTTCACTTTCTCAAAAACATATTTGGGATATATTTTCAATTATTATATATACGATATTATATATATATATATATAATATATATATTATATATATATATATAATATTATATATATATTATATATATATATAATTAATAATATATATATATATATATATATATATAATATAATATATTATATATATATAGATACTATATATATATATATATATCTCATATCCCTTGAATAAATACTGATAAATCTTGGTTTTATCAGAATAATTATAGTTTTACTTCAAATTCTAGAAACTCGTGCTTTTCAATACATTTCATCCCCGATTGGCCTACCCAATTAAGGCTTCTAAAAACTTTTCTTTCGTAGAAATTTACAACAATACTTTTGGAAGATTATCTGCTCACACTTTCATGCATATTTTGCAATTTTGAAATGTCATCTCCAACTTTGCTTCTTTCTACCTTCCTCTTCTTGGTTCTGTCGGTAATACTGCTGTCGTAGCTTCTTCTAAAGCTGTTTGCTACATACTTTTCCCTAATTATTTCACTTCCTAGAACGATTAGAGAAGCGACTTCCTCCTCTCACCGCCTTTAGGCCCAGTGTAAAAATGTTGTTCTGATTTCTCTGAGCTTAACACTAAGAAGGGAGAGTGCGGAAGTTACCCCTCCAGTGGTCCTCAAAACATTGTGTTCTGAGTTTGCACCCTGCCTTGGTAACCTGTTTCCTTACTGCTATAACTTGCGCACGCGTCCATTTTAAGATAAGAATGCATTCATTTCAGCATGTGCTGAAGAAGCGGAGCTCCAGTCAACAATCCACTATCACCCTATCTCTTTAACCTCTGTTCTTCCTAAAGTTTTCGAATTTACTCTTAAGAAGAAGATTTAGAAACATCTTAAATCTTCTAATCTTATCTCTGATTGTCAGTTCTTCTTCTATATAAATAGCGCTTGACTGGTGATCTTTACTCTCACTTTGACTCTTGGTCCTCCGCTTTTCCGCATTTTCGGTGAATCTTTGTTCTGTGGCTGGTTGGACATATCGAAGGCTTTCGATAAACTCTGGTACAAAGCTTTAATATGTAAATTTCTAGCTTTCGGTATTCATCCTTCTTTTTATAACCTTTTCTTGACTTTCGTTCTAGTCGTTATATGGTTGCTATTATTGATAGCATTTATTCTTTAAATATTTCCATAGTAGTGTTCCTCAGAATTCTTTTCTATACCAAATTCTTTTTTTATTATTATTTTCGGCATCAGTGATCTATCTGTTATTGATGTCTCCTCCTCCACTCTGTAGGCTGACAATTCCATCTCTCATTACTCCTTTCAATTTGAAAGACGACTTATTCACCAGGAAATAAATGATGCTAGGAGGATAGCCGTGAAGCAACAGACTTCTGATCTTTCTGACACCTATTAGTTGTGTTAAAAGAATGCATTGGTGTTTTTATGCCTCAACAAGCTCAAGCTACCTTCATCTATCCTACTTGAACCATAATCTCTTTCACACAACTATAATATCTTCTTTTAAGACACAACTCTAACTTTTTGTTATAATATTCTTGATATTTTCTTTTCTCGTGATGAAGGATCGATCACATTATGTTATTTCTAGCAAGTTTCTAAGAAATTGGGTGTTCGGGAGGCGCAATTACGAAACTATCTCACCATTCCCAGTTGCACTCCAGCTCTACATTAAGGGAATACAACGCCCTTCTACTAGAGCTATGCAGTGCAACTTTCCACACAACTATTGTTCTCCTTGGATTGAAAGTGGTAAGTCTAGGGCTTGTGTCGACTCCTTAACTCTCCTGCTCTAACATACTCTCTCCAATCTTTCTAAGCCGTTCGAATGGATGCATCCACTCTCTTATTCTATTGGTCATTAACAATTGACATTTGTTTTATTTGAATTTTCCAGATCATGTCCCTCCTTCTTTTGAAGAGACGTTCCGTACGTTCGGATTTTAGACCAGTGCTCATCAATTCTTAACTCAGTTCTGTATAACCCAGGACTTAATGCCTTGCTCAACTTACGATGTACCTCTACTGGTAAAGTGGAGCCTTGTTTCCTCCCTGATATTTATAATATATAATTAGGATGCTATTAGCTATACCACTTTGATTTGACAGCACTTTTTTACTTACTTAATTAATTACTTTTTTTATTTGAAAAAGCAGAAAACCATAAAAACAAAAACAAATTTTTTTAGTTTTACCTTTAAACAAAAAAAAAATCATGCTCATATTAAACCAATATATTTATATATATATATATTATATATATAATATTATAAATATAATATAATATATATACTATATATATATATATTATATATATATATTATATATATATATTATATATAGTACTATATATAATTTCTTCTTTGCATTTTTTTTATGTGTATCCCATCGGAGTTAATTCATTTTTATTATTATTTTTGCTAAAAATTATTTGTGTGGAGTATTATGAGTGGTCTTTTAAATCAAAAGGAATTTGTGAGTGAATGGCCGCCGTAATCATTATCTATGAAGACAAACATGCTCTTAATGACCCAATTAGGCTTCCTGCAGTTAACATTGCTCGTTAGTACGGCAGAAAGACGTTAAAGAGTTAAGCCAACCCGAGATGAAATGAAGAAGTGGAAAAGATATTCCTCCTCCTGTGGGGAGATCGCGCGATTGTGTAGGTTTGTAGGTAAGACGGCAGATGACGAAGTAATTCTTGTTACCTTTTATAGCGGATGAAAGAAAACTATTTGATTTGTGTGTTGAGTGTAGTGATGCGCTGTTGTGTGTGCTTGCCTTTTTTTTTTCGGGAAGTTGGAATGTCATCGTATTTTGTCAATTTAGCCTCGATAATAATGAATAAATAGAATAATTAATAATATAAAATAATAATAATAATCAATAATAATAATCAATAAAATAATCATAATACAATATAATAATAATAATAATTAATAAAGTGAAATTGTACATAAAAGTAATTCTCTGATGAGAATGTCTTCTAAATTGTTTAAAATTATAAAAAGTTGATTACTGATTATTGTTTTATCGGATACTATTATATTAAGCTTATATATATATATAGTAATATATACATTATATATAATATATAAATATATATATATATATATATATATAATATTAATATATAATATATCAGCCATAAATGAAAATGTTTCCTAGAATTTCATTACAAGTATAATACCATAATTTTGATATTAGTTGAAAATATTTAGGTTTAATTTTTTATATTCAAAAAGTAGCGGTTTAGCTATAGCAGATGTAAAATATTTGAGATTTTTTTTTTTTTTTTTTTTTTTTTAATAAATTTTTTTTAAAATTTTTAATTATTTTTTTTTTTTTTAAAATTTAAAATGTCATTTGATATTTAAATTTATGGATCTTAATATTGTTTACTAGACGTTGCTAGTGATGCAGTAATTAGGATTATGTAGATATTTTTTATTTGAATTGCTATGTATACTATATTTGAGTACTGAATAATATTATGCTGAAACAATTAGGGAGTATTACTAAGAAAAAATACATAAAAAATGTTACATGTTAGCTATATGAATAATATATATTTATTAACTTAAGGGACAGACAGGTTCATTTGGTAAATCCAAAAAAAAGGTAATATTAACAAATTTTCGGAGTAGATATTATATTGTGAGTTACAAAATTCCAATTTTGAGCATTTTACTGCATACCTTTTTGATATCTGATGCTAATTTGAGCAGTCGATTTTGAGTGGCTGGATCTAAAAACAATACGTATTATTTAAAAGTTTTAGTTTTATACCTCTGTTAAATGATTTCTCAAAATAACAAAATTTTCCGGTTCAGATTTCTTTTCACATTATTTATTTGAGAGAGGGTCAAACATTTAGTCAAAATTGAAAATATGCTCGAAATTTTTATCGTTGATTCGAATTTTATGAAATTTTCAAGGTAGATAAAATTGGGCGAGGTTCTCTGCTTTCATTTAAGGTATTTCCTACATGCCCAGTCATTTTACTTGTGGGCACTATATTGTGCTTTGAAAATTGGTTCATGACGTGCATAGAGGTCAAATGGTAATGTAAATAGAAAAATGTTCAAGATAAAAGTTGTGTAGCTCGTCAAATTTCATTTACTTTAATAGTATCATAAAATTGAATAAATAATTCAAAAATTTGAGTATTTGTTCAATTCGGCCCTTTGCCAGATGCCGTGAAAAAACACTTACAAATCTTAATACTGAAGTTTTCTTTTGGTGGGAAGAAACACTCAAAATTGTACTTTCAAATTGGGAACAAATTGAGAAACGTTAAATCTTATATTCAGGAAAAAGCTCTAAATCGAAATTTTGTTACGTCTAATTATATTTGTTTCAAAAAAAAAAAAATATATTAATAAAAGAGTAACATAAGTAAAGCGAATTTTCAATTTAATTTTTTTTAAGTTAATATAAAGATATTTTCATAAGTGTCAATTTTTAATGTTTAATAAAAAAAAATTCTTATTTACAACTTACCGTATATATAATTACAGTAATTATTTTCTTTTTAAAATTTTGTAGAATATAAAATTTATTTGATTTAGCCAATTTAATTTTCAAAGTTAAAGATTCACAAAAAATTATTATGGTGCAATAATAAAGACATGAAGATTTTTTTTTTCACATGAAAGTTTAAACATATCAGCATTTACAGTTGAAAGTCTGTTTCTTATTAAACTTTGAATTTTGCAAGATTGGTTAAACATCCTCTCGTTGATGAAGAATGTTTGTTTATTTTTTTTACAAAGTCTGGAAACACGATGGTCCTTAAATTCCTTAATTTTAAGATATATAGGGTCATGCTTATAAATTAATAAAAGAGTATATATGTCTAATAACATTTATAGTGAAAAGGTATGTTATTATATACACTTGTTTACAGGTAATTTGAAAGTTGGCATAATAGTCAATAAGACTGCTTTGTCTGATCGGACATCCGGCCTCCAGCCCTGAGCAAAATGAGTTAAAAGGAAAACATATTTCTACCAAATCTGAGTCAGTTACAATATATTATATATTATATATATATATTATATGATAGTATTATATAAATTATAGTATTATATATATATATAATACTATTATATATATATTATACTATATAATTATATTAACATTATATTATATATATATATATTATATATATATATAAATTGGGTGTGCTGCTTGTAAAGAAAATTTACTTTATTTTCTTAAATTTAATTCTGAATTGAATAGCTTCTATTGTATATTCATGATAATCGTCACTGTGGAATCGGACGGAAACTAGGCAAGCAATATATTATATATATATATATATATATATATATATATATATATATAGTATATATATATATATAATATGTCGTATATATATATTTTCTGTATATTATAAATATATATATATATATTATATATATATATATATTATATATATATATATTATAGGCTTATTTTCCAGTTTTTGGCCCTCTTTTAAAATATGCTCTCTCATCATATTCGATTGGAACCGAAATCTATTGCTGACCCTTTGGTAACAGTGCCACTGATTTTCTCTCTTTCTCACCACACACTCGCTGGCACTCCGGCACACACACACACGCGGGTGCGCCTTTTATGTCAATTTCATATTGTGTGCCAGTCGAATTCTGTATAGTGTATATATTATATTTTTATATTTTATTTTTTTATTTATTTAATTATTTTTCTCCCTTTTTTTTATATTTATTGCTTGAATGAATACTTTTATAAATAAGTTATATATCCCTCCTCCCCCCCTTGTTTCCATACCCCTTCACCTGCCTTTCCTACCCATCCCCATTTTTTTAACAGTAACAAATTCGGTGTTTGAACATTATTTTTTATTATTTTTTTTTTTTAAAAGGATAATTCTTTAAAATTGTTAATATTTTGAAAGGTATTTTATGTCTTGATTTAAATTAATGGCCACATTCGTATATATTATATATATATATATATATATACTATATAATTTATATATATATATAAATATTTATTATATATTATATATATAAAATATATTAATATATTATATAGATATACAGTATATATATATATTATATATATTTATATATATATATTATATATATAGTAGTATATATATATATAGTATTATAATATATATAATACTATATATAATATACTATATATAATATATTATATATCTCTCTCTATATCTTTATTTATCATTCACATTATTATTCATATTATTATTTACCCTTATTAATAATTACTATTATTATCATCTTATCATTATATTATTATTATATTTATTATTATTATTATATATTATATTAATTATTAATTATTATTTTATTATTATTATATTAGTTGTGGAGAGGTTTTGCAATTCCAAGCGACGCTAAAGCTCGTCGCTCCCAATCACATAATAACACTATTACAATTATTCGTAATAAATTTCACCGCTTTGAAATGTTGTCATACTTTTTTCCTATATTGTTAAAATTATTTATTTAATATGATTGATTGTCCGACATATATATATATATAGTATTATATATATATAATATATTATATATATATATATTATATAGTATATATATCTATAATATATATATATATATTTATATTATACTAAGTTATATATATTGATATGTTTATAATATCATGGACAGTTAGCACCTTCCTAGGTAGTTTGCTACTTAAGAATTTAAACGAGGAATCGACTTCCTGCTCTTTTGCCTCCGCTCAGTCTCCTGTCACTTTTCTGCGATATATATATATATATTATATATATATATATTTAATATGATTTATATAATATATATATAGGTATATATATATATATATATATTATATATAATATATATTATATATAAATAATTTGTTTACCGTTATATAAATATTAAATAATAATAATCATAATTAATAATAATACTTAACTTTTGTTAAGTATATATATATAATATATATATATATATATATATAATATATATATATATATATATATTATATATATTATATATATATATATATATATATATATATATATTATAATATATAATATATATTATTACTGCAATTGTGGTGATTGACTAATTAAAAAAAATCTTTTAACTTTTCTTTATCTATTCTGAATAATTTTTTTTCAGAAATCTCAAATCTTCGTTCCCAATTTTTCGAACAAGCTTAAAAAGAAAAAAATAAAATTTTTTGCCAGTAAATAGAAAATATTAGCATTAGTAGTTAGGTTCCGATAAATAGTTAAAGAAACATCATATTAGTAGTAGTTATTATAGTGATGTAAAATTAGAAGTTGTTTCAGTAGTATTGATAGTAGTGGAAGTATATAGCAGTTGAAGTAATAGTAGCTGTGTTTGTAGTAATGGTATTAGCAATAATAGTATTAGTAGTATTTGGAGGTAGTTTGAAGAGTGTTTTCGTTAGGTTATTGAATTGAGTGTTCAGGGTGTTGATCTGTGTTTGAGATTGTAGTGATTTTACATTTTAAGTCTTACTGTTATAATTAAATGTAGTTATATGTTTTAAATATATATATAATAATATTATATTAGATATATATGATTAATATATATATAGTTATTAATACTATTAAATATACTATATATATATATATATTATCTATTATATATATATATAATATATTTAATATATATATATATTTTATTATATATATAATAGTATATAGACTATTATAATTTATACTATATTATATATATATTTAAATTAATAGCTAATTAGTATGCAATAGTATAAATGCTAATCCGTTGACTATTTCAACATTGAATCTTGTGAGTCTGTGATAGAATAATATGAGATAGTAAGGAGGATAGAGAGAGTAGAATAAGAGTAGAAGGAGAGAGATGATAACGAGTAGTAGTAAGAGAGAGATAATTAGTATATATAGTAGAGGATTGAAGATATATTAATAGATAGAGTAACGAGAGAGCGATATTATTATGATGATAAGAAAGATATAAGTAAGTAAGTATAAGGTATAATATACCTTTACTGTATACATAGGAAAAATTGACTTTGATTTATATATATTATGTATAGATTATGCAGGCTGTCTCGGAATTGTTTATTTATATTGGCCATATATATATATATCATAATCTATAGCTCTCTAATATTGAAGTGTAGTTAGTTCTATGCAAACCACAATCTCGACAATTCTCTCTATGCATATTTCTGGGATTTTGATTAATTCGCTTCAGACATCACACTTCTTGGAATACTACGCTAATGTGAAAAATTCCCGAGTATCCACTCATACTGATCAGACATCCTTCTAAAATTAACATTTCTCATAGAGTAAATAGAGTAAGAAATCAGTATGATTAAGTAGACGTATACGAGAAATTTACTAATATATATTTACGTTTTATAAATAAATAATAATATAAGATATATTTTTAAAAATATATGAAATTTAAATTAATAAATAAGTTATAAATATATAATTTAATTAAGATTATTGATATAGTTATTGCACTCAGCAACCTAATAGTAGATCTAATACTATTATTACGCATTGCCAAATATACTATATTGCTGGTAAGGTGAGCACATGAGCCTAATACTAAGGTTATTACCTATACTTCACCAATAAATACATAATAAATCAAATGATATAAGTATAATATATCTCTATATAGAGTATTTAATTACCATTCGAAAAACTCTAGCTCTAAAGATATCAGATCTGGATGATCGGGGTCCCATATACACTACACTAATACTTGATTCTGGGTTTCATCAATAATACTCCCCTCCCAAATAGAGTAATAAATTTAATAATTTATAGACTTTTTGTAGTATAAGTAAGGTTCGACTTTAGATCTCTCATATATCTTAGATGAAAATATAATCGTGCTTATGCACGAACCCAAATTAATTTATCCTAAGTACTCGATACATAAAAATGAGAAGGGTCAACGCAAAGCATGTAATAAAATCACATCAATTTTGTTCATGGGTGGGATATACTAAACATACGATGGCCGGTGCGGCATGCGGCTGCCAGCTCGATACTTCCCTGGCGGCAAAAGAATTTCAAAATAAATGCAAAGCCAGATTGTATCGAGTTCTAACATATTTATTAGACAATTATTCTAAGGAATTAGGCATTGAAGGAATGTTATATAATTTGGAACTAAAAACTAACGTAGGTTGTGACGCCATATTTTATTTCAACACAACTCTTCTTACATTACAAATTGAAAATAATGCTTCGTGTCACAAAACTGATAGTAACTATTAAATTCAAACATTGGGCTTTTAATATAATCCATTTGGTATCTTTTTCTCTGAAAATGAGCCGTATCGTTTTTTTCGGAAACGATCCGTAATAGACAGAAAACAAAACGTATTTATGAAAATGAAATAAATTACGTAAAATAGCATATTTTAATATAAATAATTACTATATTTATATGAAGGATTTCCGTCTACGAGGGGCTACCGTCCCCCGACTCCTACTTCTGTGGAATATGTAAAGTAAGCATCCGTAACATATAAAAATTCAGAGAAAAATTGGCAAGATAGGTTATACTTGCGTGCTGATTAAATTAATCAAATTAAGAAACTACTCCGTATATCTTTTTTTTATTGGCCATTTCTCGAGTAAATTTTTTTTACGCTTTTTTCATCACTACTCATACATATTGATATGATTGTAATCTCAGTTTTTTTCTGAGCAAATCGTGATTTGAGCTCTATTTTTTATTATTTCCTCCATAAAAACATATGTTTATAAATATATAAAATGTTCTCATGTTTTTTATTTATTCTAGTTTTTTTTTTTTTGTTTCTTTTTATAAATGATAAATCGAGAGGGTGTATTTAAATTAATTAATAGTGGTAAATGAAAAACTTAATCCTTATTTATAATAATATAATTTTTATCTTTATGATTATTGTTGTGTATAATAAATATTAATAAATAAGTTAATTAATAATTATATAGTATATATATATAAATATTATATATATATATATTTAATATATAATATTAAATATATATATATAATTAATTAATATTATATTAATTATAATATATATAAATTATTTGATAATATATGTATATTTATTATTATATACTATATACTATATAGTATTATAATATTATTATATATTTAATATTATTAACATATAATTTATAAAAAATATATTAATAATAACTATAATATATATAATATATTTTAATATTAAAAGTATATATAATATATTTAATTTTTATTGAACTAATTATAGAGTTACGTACTCATAGTATTATAATTAGGTTTGTGATTAAACTATAAGTAACATTAATTATATATATTCAATGAGTGAGAACATAAAGAATAATATACTATAGCCTTTATTAGTAGGGATCGATCCACCATCAATGTTGAGTAATACTATCTGATGATACGTATTATATTATCATTATCTCTCTCAGGTGATCGGCAACTATTTTTTATTCGTATCTAGACGATTTAGCTTGCTCTCATGCAGTAATAATATAACCGAACGATTGAAATTCCTCATTAGGGAGCGTAATATACAGATATTCTCTCTACTCATCTCTCCTCTCATCTCTCTACTCTTATATACTCTATCTTATCTCTCTCTCTCTCTCTTCTCTCTATCATATCTATCTATATCTACTACTCATAAGTGAACGATTATTTGCTAGATATCTCGATACACTTCTAGATATATTATATTTATCTATATCATTAAAAATAAATAAAGTTGTAATTGAATATATATGATAAAATAAGAGCGCTGAATATTAAAATAAGTAGTTGCAAGAATATAGAATCTACGTTTGATATTATAATTATTATCATATAATATATTATATATATAGATAATAATATATATATATATATAATATATAATATATACTAATATATATTATATTAATATAAATAATATAAATATAATATTAATAATATATTTAATTATATATATTATTAATCATAGTAATAATATTAATATTTATCTTAATCAATATAGTGAATCTTAAGATTACTTGGCACTTATACTCATCCCCAGACGAAACCACCTCCAAAGAAAAAAACCAAAAGAAGGTAAGATATATATATAATTATACTAATATATATATATTGCTGAATACTTACTATAATATATATAGTATATAAGATATATATAGGTAGGTTAGAGGAATGCCTCGTCAGTGGTAAAGCATCAGTATATTTTCCTCTTCGCAACATGTGGTGGTTCGATCCCAGATTAAGGCATTGTTTTCTTTACTTCGCCCAGTTAATTATTAATATGTTCTTGTTTATACAAACTATTAAATTGCGACTACTGCAAGTATTATATATATATAGTATATATATTATATATTATATATATATATATATATATATATATATCTATATTATATATTATATATATATATATATATTATTAGTATATATATATATATGCTTACTTTTTTTATTTCATTCAGTTATTTTTAAAAGGTAAGTATCACATTATTTATTTAATAAGCAGTTATTGCTATTTTGTATTAGTGTAAAAATTGTATTTAAAAATAATTTAAAACATAAATATAATTCATCGTAATTTTATCAATTTTCACGTCACGTTTGATTAAGTTTAAATTTTTGATACTGCAAAGGAAGTGACAGGTTTTTTTTTGTGTGCAGTCACTATATTTTAAGAATAACATACATATTAGTAATGCTAATGCCAATTTAAACTTGTTTTTTTTTCTTTCTTTTTTTTTTTTTGTAAAGTGACTTATAATGCTAAAAATCTTGGAGGGGGTGGTTCTTGATAAGACGGTGGAGGGGGCATTGTTCTTGTTCCTTTTATTTTTTTACTAATCATTGTTTTGTTATATGGGGCGGAATACTGTATAGCCAGCCCCCTCCTGCATGTGACTTGCATGCGATAGTTATGCTGGTTGCGTGCATACCACTATTAATTATTTTAACTTTGGTATTTAAATTTCATTTAAATTTTTTTTTTTTTTTAACCTATTTTAGTTTTCGTCGCAAAACTATTATAGTAAATAATTTAAAGTTGGTTTGGAAGGGGTTTATTGTTCAATGCTTTAAATAGAAGATCGATTGTGTTGGTTGTAAAAACTCTTTTTGTGTTGTTATCTTAGGTGTTATCAATACAAGCATTTTTCTATGGGTGAAGTCCTCTCTCTCTCTCATCCTCTTCTCTCTCCTCTCTCGTTTCTCTCTCCTCTTCTCCTCTCTCTCTTCTCTCCTCTCGTCACATCTCTCTCTCTCTCTCTCTCTCTATATATATTATAGATATATATATATTATATAATATATAATATATTATATATATTATATATATATATTACTATATATATATACTATATATAATATCATATATATAATATATATATTATAGTAGTATAGTAATTATGATACTCAAAGAAATTATTATATATATATAATATATAATTATATATATATATATATAATATATACTATATATATATACATACTATATTATATAATAATATATAATATAATATATTATAATTTATAGTATATATATTATATATATATATATATATATAAATATATGCCACTCTTTTGCTCTGTCTGTGAATAATATGATGATGAGAGTTCTTTAACTAAACGCGACAGATGAGATGAAAACGACATGAAGTTGTATCTATGATCGGATCGTAATGAGCGAGTTTTATATAATATTGCAACAGGAGATGGATTTGGAATAAAAATAGAGAATTAACACTTTTGTGCTTGAGTGAAGCATCATCTAATGATGAACCAGACGATCTTTTCATTTTTTAACTTTAATACATAAGGTATATATATATATATATATATATATATTATAATATATATATATACTTCCAGTATTACTTATTAGTATTATATTATAGATAGTTATAATATACTAAACAAGTCTATATCGACCCTCATGAGTATAAGTAAGTATATCTCATTAGGTTATGAGAGCGCCATTGTATATTTTAAATGCCGTGTTCATAAACTAAATTCTCTCGTGTATCCGGCCTAATCCTCGGCATAGCGGATTCTTGACATATCCAGATCAGTTGTATGATCATGATGTGATTACGCGCGGTGTACTAACCGGATAATAGATTATAATCTTCTACATAGTATATGGATTTCTTTGTTTATTTGGGGAATTATTACAAATAATTTAGTGAAATAATTTATAATATTATTTATATAATATATATATATTATAATATAATATTATATATATTATTAATTAATAATATTATAATATAATATATTATTTGTATCGATTCCATTTCGATCTTTTAGGAAATTATATGTATATATATATTATAGTAATTATATTATATATATGAAATATAATTGTTTAGACTTTCGATGTTTTGATATATATATTATATATATATAATAGAGTATATATATATAGGTACCTCAATGTTATATATATATTATATTTATATTCAATCATTATATATTATGTATTTTAGCTAAAATAAATATCATTGAAAATTATTTAAGTGATTAGACTTATCTCACATTTCAGTGCGACTCTCCTATAACTCACTCTTCTATAACTATAAACTTTAGAGAAAATTTGGCAATAAAAAGAAAAAGAAATGAACATTTGTTACTTTGTGGTTGATTTCAAACTATTATTCATGCATTTAAGCCCTTAAGTTTTGTGCTAAATTTTTATGTTAATATATCTAGCAACTTCAATAAAATACTGAGATGCAAAATCATATAAACTATTTTTTTCCAGAGATTTTGTCTAGCTCCAGATAACGTACATAAGGTATGTGACTCGTTAATAAATAATTCTAGAATTTGTTTAATTTTTGGACTGTAACATTTTTGGCACTTTCCACTGAATTCCACATTTTTTTTGGTACGGAAAGTATGGTCATAGATCACTCTTCTTTAATTAGCGGAATGTAGATATAAGGTCTCATTTTCTCTCCGCATATACTTTAGCAAATTCACGCAACATTTATTTCTAAATAGATATTATGCGCAAATCGCAATTTTAGAGCAAATAATAGATTACTTAATATGGTAGGTCCAACAAAGTATGCAGCCAATTTGCGGACTGTAAACATTTGCTGATATACGCCACATTAATAAACGCTTTTATACATTATATCATTATATCTTAGTGTTGAATTTTTTATATAGTATATAAGTGTGATATTAAAATTATTTATATTTATAATATATATACTCTATTTTTATATAAATGTGTTTTTTTTATAATAATAAATATAATCTACCATATAATATATAAATATATATAACTAAATAAAATATTTAAACATTAAATAATATATAAATAAATATTACTAAAATTACTTTATATATATATATATAGTAATATATTATTATAGTGTCTTCACGAGTTATGTTACAGCGGTGCATCACCGTACGGGTGTTTAAAGTATGATAATATGTGTAAGAATATAATGTTTGATTAATATTAATCAATTAAGGGGGATGTGGGATATATTACGTTGTGGGTATATGTTCTGCGCAAAACGGCGCCAATACGAAAGCTCGCGCACAAAACATAGCGAATGTCGAATGTGATGCATATATTTTTATGGCTTCTTGAAATGCACATAAAAAAATGAAGCGTGGAACTCTTCTTCTCGACATTATTTGTTACGGTTGTTCGTTTCCACGGCAAATGTACCCATAAACGAATAGACGTCACCCGTAGACATCATGTGCCTCACAATGACCGTGATTATGAATAATTAGGTTAAATACAATAGCTTTTCCAATTAGTATTTAAAATATCGATACAGCTAACAAAGGAAATTAATTAAAAACCTAATCTATACCCTTTTAGATTACATTGTATATGTACTATGAGCCTAAAAAATACGGCCATGTGAATGTTTACAACCAACTAACAGCTATCATATGGAGGTTATGTCATAAACTACAAATTATGCGTAATAAATAGATGTAGTGAAACGTATATATTCCAGAGTGGGTTGTTAGTTTCAGAGCCATTACATTTGAACATGCCCACGTTACCAGTTATACGCAGGATTGAAAAAGAAGCGTAGACATGTTGGATGGTGTTTACATTACCAAAAACGGAATGCTCCACAGAGCTGCTGCAGAATATGGACACGTATATCCACATCGACTTTACACGTCACGTAGTTCCACATTGGACATTCCATAGAGTATTACATGATCGGTTTTTCATAAATACAGGGTCGATAGTTCAACCCCCTATTCACATTACGGGAGGGAGGGTCGTGTCCGTACATTCGAAGTCGAACTGGACGTTCTGCTATTAACCCCTGAAAATCCAACGTCCTCATACGGCAGGCTAGTTTGGTCTTGGAAAATATCGAAGGGAAAACCTACGACGGAGTCTCGTGTTGAATTACTATGTGATCCATATATGTCATACATTGTGCTATGGTTTGCGTGCGTGCGAGACCAAAAAGGGACCTGGAAATTCCTGGACTGTCCACTTGATGGCCTTCATATGGTAATGTACCGGTATTTATTGGAAATTCGTTTATGGAGCCGATGACATCTCTGCTTTTACTAATAACGGTAGTTTAACAGGTGGAATTCAGGACTTGCTCGGTGATACCTAAAACTCAACACAAAATATAAACTCATTTACTACATTGATAGCCAACTCTACATAATGTGTTTATTCATTTTTCAGTCAACAGTTTTGGTGTTTATACTCTATATTTATATATATATATATATAATATAAATAGTAGGATTTAATACTCAGGGCTACGAATAAAGGAATTAGGGATAGGAAATATTATATTAATAAATAGTGGTAACGCGTTTCATATATCTACATTTCTCATGCAGTACCGTCTACAACAAATATACTTTAACAATTTATATAAACTTATTAGACGTAACATTACATAATAAAAATTTAATATTATGTAACTAACATGATGTTAGTGCCCTTAAGCATCAATTAATAAGCATGCCATATATATATTTAGTGTATATACTCAGTACGAGTATAGCCATCGACAAAGAAGTCAGATATGATCGAGAGGAGAAGGATGCAATCTCAGGAAAGTCAATAATAAAAGTTTTGTCTCTGCAGTCAGCGTCGTACTGATCTTTATACGCTCAGTTCACCCGCTACTTACACACTGGAGTACTTTCTGTGGGGGTATCTCCAAAATACCGTGTACGCGGTTTAATGACCCAGTACCTCGCCCGATTGATCTACTCGCCGTCGAATAACTCAAAATACGGCTCAAATGTAGGGAATATCAACCCAGCGTACACTGTCTATATTGGCATTGCAATGAATACTTGTGGCTTAGAGGGGGCTGAGGCATTTAGTATTCGGACAATAGCTTTCTTAAATAATCCTTTTAATATGGAAAAAAACACACTCAATAGCAAAATTGCCTGCAGTTGACCTCTACTCTTTCTTGCATCTCTAGTTGAGGCAAAGAAAGATGCTTATTTTTTGAATTTTTATGACCCTAAAGAGCTATGTATCAGATTGATAGATCTCTCAGTATATAATGATCTGATTGTCTTTTGGTTAAAAAGAATAAATTGTTGATACACTTTCGCAATATCAGGTGAGTTTAAAGGGTACTATATGCCCCATATAGGTAACATTGACAGTTATATTCATGTGTGAGTACATTAGCGTGGGATAATAACGAAGAATCCGTATCAAAAAATGTACGAAGAGAAGAGCACCTAATTTTTTATTGTAAGCATCTCTCAATGAAGCCATAAAAAATAATATACAATCCTCACATTCGACATTCGCCATTGTTTTATTAGTGCGCGGTGATTATTTATCGTATTGCTGAGCTATATAGTAGCTGCAGATCATTCAAACGTAACAATTATTACCCTATCCTCTCTATTATGAATTATTAATATCAAAATACTTATATATTCTCATACTAATCTAATTGATTAGCAATAACGGTCTAAGACACAATCCCTTGTACAGGTAGAAACTCCACGACTTAGTATTATATACATGGAAATCGTGAATACAGAAGCGCGAAAAATGTATTAAGTGAAGGGGTGTTTATATATATATATATATATATTAATATATATATATATACTATTAATATATATAATAATTAATATATATATATATATATATATTATATATATATATTATATATTAATATATATATATATATATATATTATATATACTATATATTATATATATATATATATATATTATATATATATATTATTATTAATATATTATATATATATATAAATATTATATATATATATAATATATATATATATATTATATATAATATATATATATATATATATATACCGGTATATTAATATATATTGTTATATAAGTCGATCTCCGAACAAATTTAATTTTGTTAATAGAGTGAAAAGAGTACCAATATATATTTCTATATCTCTTGTATAAGGGGGCTCGAGGCGATATACTGATAAGTAGCTTAAGGATCAGTGAAGGTGAGGTGTGACGAATACCTCCACTCTCCTATCTCAGATAATCCTAATCCTGTTCACAGATTGCCGAGAGACCTCACAGTACATCCTGATCCATCTTTTGTTGGTTATTACCCTTATTATGATAATTTACTTAGTTAAATAAAAAATAAGTAAAATAATTTTACTTCCCTTTATACACTATATGATTATATAGCTTATAACTAAAAGGTAGACCTATATAATACCATATATCAGGTGATCTCAGATAAAACTTGCTCTATATATGGAGCTTAGAGATTTTTTTCAAGTACAGGTGTTGAGTCCGCTCTCTCTGCGTGATTACCGTCTTACCCTACGGTGGTATACTCAGCCGCGGGGGGATCTTCTGTACCCTACCTACTCTTCTATGATCCCTCCGTCTGGCTCCGAGCTACCTACCCTAAAAGGGAATAGATTTTAAACAATTTCTATATAATAATTTTATACATTAAACAATCTTAAGCAAAAAAAAATAAAGAAAAATTGCCACAGTGATCATACCCGCTCATTTAAATATGAATTTACTGATTCAAATCTTTATAATAATTTGTTATTTTACTGTAGGAGCTTTGCCGTTCTCTGTTACTATATACTGTCAGCTTATAGACACTTCTGACCGATGTAAGTATATATATATATATATTAATAAATTAAGTAACTATATATTATATATATATATTAAAATAAGATATATATATATATATATATATGATATATATATATTATTAATATATTAATATTTATAATATTATCATATATATATATAATAAATATATTATTCATATTATTAGTATTAGACCAATAATATATTATATATATTATTTATAGTATATAGATATATATATATATATATATATTATATAATACAGGGTAATTGGTCCGGATTAATCCTCTGAGACCTGAGATATCCGGTATTCCGGATTATTTTAATTCTAAGTCCGGATATATATCTACGCGTATCCTCAGGCTGATCCTCTGGCATAAATTTCACTATCCGAGGTATCCACATCCCTAAATATAATATTATAATATATATTAATATATTAATATTAATATTATATATATTATTCAATTATATATATATATATAATATATATATATCCTCTCTCTATATTCAAACACTCATTGTTTAAGTACAACAAATACTAAATATTTATACTGTCGGTAAAATATAACGAATAAAATATTAAATATAATAATTTGAAATAATTTTATAAAATATATATTCTCCTTCTCTCGCTACAGCTCGTCTGAGATACAACAAAGAAAATAAGATAGTACTCGTTATTTGGTTCTATAGTTTAGGTCGAAACACTCAAATCTTATAGATGTTTCTTATTCCCTTTAGTAAAGTACGAATACAATAGACGCAATTCTCTCACCAACCATTCTCTAGAGTTCTATTTATCTGTAAATAAGTATGGTCTCTCTATTGATCGTGTCCCGTGTCAGGTGAAAGGTTATTAATAATAAATGTCTAATATATATATCTAATATAATATATATATATATTAATATATATATATATATATATATATATATATATTAATTATTTTTATATTTAATATAATATATATTACTAATATATTATATATTATATTAATATATATATATATATTATAATATATATATATATATATTAATATATATATATTAAAACTTGTTAAGTTATGTATGTTATAAATATATAGGTTGCATCCTTGTGCAAGGTATGTCTTTGTATTGTATAGTTCGTTGTATCTTTTAGTTCTCGATCGAGATTAGTGAGTGAGTGTTGTTCATCATAATTCCTTATTAGAAGGATAACCTCGAAAATATCGCTCCTCGCATTATCAACTTTGGAATAGGGAGAAGCTGGTACTACTAGAAAGTACAGTCGGATAGGTAGGGGGGGGGAGGGGAGGGGTGATGAGAGAGAGTGAAAGAGTGAATGGAAGTGTGAATCGAGGGTGATAATGTCAATTATATTCATCGAATGTACAGATGGAGAATATGGCTAAAGTTAGAGTTGTTTGGACATACGGGTATAAATAGCTTTTAATGCTAAAAGACAATAATTACCATAATAAATTAAATAAAATAATAATAACATTATACTAACTAACTAATCCTCAAGTAGATAATGAAAATAATTAAATAATGAAACAATATAATTAGTGAACAATAAGAACGTATTAGTGAAAGATTAAGGAATTAAGATACTCATAATATAATAATATAATAATAATAATTAATATTATTATACTCAAGGAATGAATTAGGTTATGATTCATCTATAATATATATATACCTTAAAATACGGTATGGTTATACAGTGTAACTATCCTGGTATCCTGGTAACTTTATAAACATTTAATAAACAATCTATAAGTTAAGGGTCACAAATTATATATATACCTAATCATAGACCTCAACAGTATAATAAATTAACTTTAATATTTCAGAGTCTCGAATTAGAATAAGAAGTAGGTACTTAATTCTATGTACCGGGCGGAACTCAGTAAGTCATAAAGTATAATATAACCAATATCTAAATACAATAAATATACAGAACAATAAAATAAATAATATATTATTCATATACGCTATCACAATAATACCACTATACTAAATTTAACATTTACTAACTCTTTCTATTGATATTATATACTGTGACTGGCGATATGTATGCTATATAAAATTTCTGGTTAAAGGCTAAGACTCTAATTATATATTTATTTCTCAGTAATAGTATACTCTCTAATTTATATAATATATCTCAATAAAACTCATTATTAATTATACTCTAAAGAAATAACAGACGT
The DNA here is from genome assembly GCA_015478945.1 of Trachelipus rathkii. NCBI lineage: Eukaryota > Metazoa > Arthropoda > Malacostraca > Isopoda > Trachelipodidae > Trachelipus > Trachelipus rathkii. The sequence goes on along the minus strand of JABUQX010039824.1, from coordinate 262 downwards.
TTATACATATAATATAGTCACTTAATCCTACATTTACTCTAATAAAATATTAAATAGACCATTAAACCTGTAAATTTTGGTACATCAAAATAGTATATTATATATATATATATATATATATATTATAATTGTAACAAAATCTAAAATTATATTTATGATATATATATAAGTATATTTATATATAACTTAGAAAAATCCTCACATATATTTCACTCCTACCTAATAATGAATAAGATATGTACTGTAACATCATTACAATATA
>JABUQX010039823.1:0-39373 GCA_015478945.1 Trachelipus rathkii | reverse complement strand
TTATATATATATATTATTATATATTAATAATCAATATATATATATAATATTCATGATGTACAATCTTAGAGGTGTAGTTAGTGTTATTCAGAAGAATTGAGTAATGTACTTATCAATGAGTATAATGTATTTATACATTACAGCTAATACTAAAAACCAGGTTAATTTGAGTACTATAACTCGATTTTCTCAACCGAATAAATAAGCATGAAAATTGCAGCTAGAAGAATTTATCTATTGATCTTGTGATCGAGTTGACTCTGCGATATATCGAGAATTATTAGAAAATCCATTCGATGGCAACTATTGTTTAAAAAGGAAGACCAATGAAAAATTATATTTTTAAATTATTTTATGCATGGTTTTTATGTTTTAAACCATTGTTTTTTTAATAGTGGTTCTTAAACCAATAAGTGTTTACAATCCCACTCCGATGTATATATACTATATATTTGTATATATGATTAGGTATTTAGTAATAGAATATATATATATACTATTTTATATAATATATATATTTTGTTAAGAGTAGTAATGTAGGTAAGCAGATGACCCCAAGATGCGCGGCGCGTTCTGTGCTCGCACCGGTGCGTAGTATGGGCCGGCAAAGGAATGGTAAAAATCTATACTCTCTCAGGTGCGCAACCCTTTACATTATTTGCTTCCGAGAGCGACTGTCTCGAGGATGACTAAATTCGCTTCAACTTCTGAAGTATGTAAGAACTGAAGTGGTGTGTCGTGGAGTTTAGAACCTTTGTGAGTTCATGTCACCAAAATTATATATATGATATATTAATAATTTTATAGTTTTTGTATATTAATATTAATTATAAGTATTATATATATATACTATAACTATGTATAAATATATATAATATATGACACACACAACGAGGTGTGTGTGTGTGTGAGTAAACCCTTGTGAGTTTATAGGCCCACCAAATATTGTGATTGGTTGTTATACTAATGATATATATGTATTAAGTTATAATAATGGCGCGATATATATTCATATATATATATATAGTATATATAATATAATAGGTATATATATATATATGATATATATATGTCAGTTTTATAATTGTAGTAAGTGAGTATATATATTATATATGTATATAATATAAAATTATAGGTTTGTAATTATATACTCACCTGTAATAGGCTTTTGTATATGATAAGATGATATGAAATCCCCTATAATTATAATGGAAATAGATGCAATAGTTATGATACAGTATCTATCTCTGTGCCTTGAACACTGAGAATATGTAAAATTTTCTGTTAGTTACTTATTTATGGTTTTATGTCTTTTTATCATAACATGTAAAGGGTGGGCGTTGTATGTGTGTTGGTGTGGTGTGTGAGGTTAATAAATCCTCTATGTCGTTAGAATATGCTTCTGTACTCGACTCTTACCTTCATATTTCTGACTAAGTTAAGTATTATTTCTCAGTTTTCACTAGGATGCATGTACGTAATATCCTCTAACCCGCTCATGATCATTGGGAAGAAATGTTGTATATTATATAATGATGATATTAGATGTTATAATTTATGTGATGATTAGTATGGATGATGTATAATGAGATAAAATATAGGTTATGATCGGTGGAACCATTGAATTCAACAAGGGTGGGTGTTTATCGTCAGAATATTACATAGTTTAATATATGAGTAGATTTAGTATTATTATTGAATGATTATATATATAATATATAGTTATATAATTATATATATATCATATTTTATATTATATAATAATTATATATTATTTATATATTTTATTTTATTTTGTTTATTGTTTTTATAATATTATAATTATTTTGTTATTTATTAATAAATACATTAATATCTATTTTATAATATTATTAATATTTGGCATTGTTGAAAGATAGTGATATGATATGACAGTTACCGATTTCTACTTTCATGTTCGTATTTATGTACTTTGATGCCCATAATTTCATACTTAAAGTAACAATATATGTCACCAACTTTCGAGATAATTAGCTTTCTCTCACTTTACTTTGTAACTTATGAAAGGTAAGAGTGTACTTAACAAATGTACTTACTAAAATGCCGCAGTACTTAATGATACTATTAAATATTATTATATATAATATATTTAATACAATATTGTATGTATTAATGTATATTATATTAAATATTAATAATGATATTATTAATATATATATTATATAATATATATATATAATACTATTTAATATATTTAAAATCACTATTAATGTGTTTTTTATTTTTTCAATGAAACCCCAATTTGGTTTTATATAATATATAATATATATATGAATAAATCAAAGCTTTGTCTTTAAGCTGTGGTGATATAAGTTAATAACCTTTGTTGATAATTTTCATTATTGTAGTCACTACATAAATATATAATACTATATAATTTATTAAGTTTTATGTGTTATATATGTTATATATATTATATAGTTAATATGAACTGAATGTGTCTCTATATTAAAGAATACATGTTAACTTCATAACTATACAGTTATGGTTGTATTAATATTATTTAAATTTATTATATAATATATAATTAATTAATTATTATAATTATAGTAATATAATATATTTTATTTATATATATATATATATTATATTATAGATAGATATATAGTAATTATATATTATATTATAATAATTTATATATATATTATATATATATTAATTTATAATATATTAATCATATATAATATATATATATTATTTAATTATATTTTATATATATTTAAATATATTTATAATATCATAGATTATATAATATAATATATATTATATATATAGAATATTATAGTATATAATTAATAATTATAAATATATAATATATATATATATATATATATAAATAACTATACAGTATATGTAGATTGTATTACAATTAATACCAGAGATGCTTACTTATGTATTTATCTAATATATATTAATTATTAATATAGTAATATATTAATAGAAAGACTAGAAAAAAAATAAGTTATAAGAAAAATAATAATAGAAATTATTTATTAATACATAATAATTGAAAATAAGTATATATATATCAAAAGAATAATGACATAAATATCTATCTATCTATCTTATAAAATAAACAATGTTTACCATATCCTGAATATAAATTTTTCAACTTGTTCTATTGTAGTTCTAAATAAAAATGGTTTCAACTTAAATGATCATGGTTACAGTAAGAGAATTCATTTGAAATTTGAATTAGTGAATTCAAATGCAAATCCATTTAACACTCAAAATGCTCATGAAGTATCTCAAAATAGTTTTCATATTGTTTAATCAGAATATATTTAATGAATTAATTATATATAATATATATATATATATATAACTATATTATATATTATAATATATATATTAATATCTAGTATATATATATTATAATATTATAATTAATATATATATAATATATATAAATTGTATATAATATATACTAATAATATAAATAATTAATTATAATATTATAATTATAATATATATTAATATTAAAATCCGTATATGTTATATTGACAACCTATTAATAATAAAATATATAACGTTTTTATATTTTTATATATATATATATTTATTTTATTAAAATTGTAAAATATGGACAAGATTTTTTGACTTTAATAATATTATATTATACTATATAGTATATATTAATAATATATATATTATTAAATAATATTAATTATTAATTAATATATTATATATATATATATAATTAATTATTATTTACTAATATTATATACAAAAATGTAGTAATTAAATACATCAATTATGTTCATTATAAAGTTATACTAATATATTATATTTATATACTTAATTATATATATTTAAAGTATATATTAGTCTATATGAATTAGTAAAATTTTCTTTATTTTTAAGGTAAGCAGAATTTATAATTGTAAATTTTTGTTATATAATATATATATAGGAAATTATAGAATAATATGTTATAATATAATTAATATTAATAATATATAAAATAATTAAATTATACATTATATATAAATATATAATATATATATAATATATTATATAATTATATATATATAATCAATATATATAGATATTAGTTACAAATATCTTAGAGTTCTTGTTTACATAACTATATTCTAAACTTTCAATTATATATGTATATAGTCTATAAATATATAGATATTATACTATATATATTATAATATTATATAATATATATATATAAAGAAATATAATAATATATAATATCTATATATATATAATATATATATATTATATATATATAATGATATAATAGATATATTAAATATATATTATATAATAAATATAATTAGAATATAATTTATATATGTATAATTATATCAATAATATATAATCTATTATATATATATATAATATAATATATATATACTAATAGAATAGTATATATAATAAATTTACATATTATATAGTACAGATAAATATAATATATATTATATATATATATAACCGTGATTATATATAATAAAAATCTATATATATTATAAATATAAATATAAAAGATATATAATATAAATAATATAATAAACAAAGTAACTCCTTGATGAGATATCTGTTACTTTGCCAGGCTTAGATCTCCCTCACGAAACTGGTTATGCGAGTCTGTTACCACTCAACCGACAAGCTAAAAAAACGCGACTAATAACCTATGAAAATGTCTCTATTCAATAGGCAATAAGACGCCATATTCAACATACCTCACACGCATCGCTGCACTCGGTCAAACAGTAACACATGACCCATGATAAAGGAGACCACTCTAGATCGAGTAATTTGATAGCATGTAAATACTCATTAAACCGCAGTTCACAATTTTATAGATAAAATAACTCTGATTAGAATTTCACTTACCAGCTATTAGATCTGGTTCCTCACGATTATGCCGAGCGTGTTACCCTCAACACGACAAGCTAATAAAAAATAGCCGACTAAATCTATGAAGAGTGCTCTATCAATAGAAATAACGACGCCTATGTCGGACAATATCCTCGCCACGATCGCATTTTCCTGCCATAGCGATCCTCTATTTCTATGAAGTAAGCACTCTTCATAGGTTTACAACTCGCGTATCTTTTAGCTTGTCGGTGTTGAGTCGTACCGCGTCATTACCTTCGTGAGACAGGATCGTAATCTGGTAGTGAAGATTCATCAAGGAGTTATTTTATCATTATACAAATTAACTGCCTTTAGTGCAGTATTAACATTCTATACCAAATTATTACTCGATCATAAGTTTCACTTACAGTCGTGTTACCTTTGGACCGAGTCAGCGGAGCATTCGTGCTGAGGTATCTGTGCCTGACATTAGGCGGTCTATATTCCCTTGATAGAGCACTCTTTCATCAGTTTAGCGCGTATCTCTTTATAGTATGTCAGAGGTGTATAAACTGACGGCAGAATTAAAATTGCACCTTACAGTACCAACCCATAACCATTCGTTGCGGGAACAGCCGAAATCAGCTTGTATTAGATAATCACTCAAGAGGTTATTTATAATCTAATAACAAATTGACAGCTGCGTATTAATGCATACCTTACATACTATATTATATCAACATTATATTAAATGTATATTCAAAAATCCTGATAGGTACTTATTCCGTATAGTAATTAAATAATAAGTAGGTTTTGGATACATTTTTGTAGTTTTAATTGTATAATATATATTATTATATATATATATATTATTATAAATATATAATATATATTATAATTATAGAATTTGATAATATATGTATATTTATTAATATTATATATATATATTAATTTTTATTAATTATTAATATAAATATATATATAGCAGATAAATGTAATTCTAATCTGCACATATAAGATATATATTATAATATAATAATAATTATATTATATTATTAATCTTATTTATAATTTAATTATATTATATATAAATATAATATTAATATATAATATATATAATATTAATATTATATATATATTTATAATAGCTATATATATATATATATTATATAAAGATATTATAATAATTATATATATTAATTATATATATATATATATAAATATAATATAATTATAATTATATAATGATATATATATATTTATTAATATTCATATAAATAATATTAATTATAAATATTTATATAGTTATATTATATATTATAAATATTAATATTTATAATTATAATAATAAATACAATATTATATAAAAAATTATTTTATAGATACTTATATAATATATTATTATATTTTATTTATAATTTATATATATTATATATTATTTAATTAATATTAGCAAATTAAACAATTCTTAAATATGTGAGTATCTATAGATCATGCGTGAGGTAGAGGGGGTAAGTATAGGTTAATTTCTATATTTGAAAATACACATTGTTTAAAATAAAACTATATTGTTTAATATAGGTACGCTCACCAAAACTTTTATATGAGCAAGCTACCTCCGTTAATACATACACATTTAACATACATAGTATTAATTATAACCTATATATAAAATTAGAATTTAAAAACATATATACAGTAACAGGGGGAAGGGTAATACACATTAATTTAGACATTTAAAACATTAATATAGCATATACATATCTTTGGTAGATTGCTATGTTGCTCTCATACCTCTTCAGTAATAAATAATATTATAATATGGTATATAACACAGAGAATAGGCAATAATTGAAGCAGCCATTGATTGGTTATTATTATTTTTTCTTTTATAACACTGTGATAAAGTATTTTTTTAAAAATATTGCATAATTTTTATAATTATGGTTGTTTTTAAAACTTTACCATTTACATTCGCGATATATGTAATAAATTTATATCGGTATATCAATATAATATATTTATATATATATATGTATATATGGAATTGTAGATTCTATTCTATTCATTATTTTTCTATTTGTATCTTGTAAATGATATTTTATTATATTTATAATATTTATATAATATATATTGAGTGTTGTTTATTGGTGTTATTATTAATGCTATTATTTTTTCGTATATAATGTAACATTAGAATTAAGTTAAATTGGAGCTAAAGTATTCATAGCTTATGTAAGTCAAGGAGATATACTGCAATCTCACTAACTGCAATATATTATTTTATATAGACCTACAAGGGTTTGGATTTTATGGATATACTGGATGATTGAGGGATGTTTTAGACTAAAGGAATTGTGAGTCAATATGAGTATGGAATGTTTGGGTTAAATGGTTTTTGATGTTTCGTTAGATAGTGAAGCAAGGGTAAAATAAAATAAGTAGAGTATGTGTGTTTGTGTCGTTATATTTTTTTTTTTTTATTTTATTTTTTTGAGAAAATAATTAAAAAATTATTATCATATTTGAATTCACTCATAGGATAGAAAATTAATATTAGTATATTATTAAATATTTAGTTATTTATACACTTGTTTATATGAAAGTTGTATAAGGATACGATATTGTTAATATTTACAGTGTGAAGCTAAGTTTGAGCAAGATTCTTTTAAAAGCTTCTAAGTAAAATGGGATATGTGAAAGGAGTCTATTTCATTCTTTATGATAGGATGTATGTAAAAATGATATGAAGATTCCTCTTTATAATAATATATGATCAACATAAAGTTACTATGAAGTAAAAGTTATTTATTTGTATATCACACTCAATTAATCATATTTTAGTGGAAGAATTATTATATACCATAGATTATAATATCTTAGTGTGTCTCATAGGATTGACAATTGAATTGTGTGTTGGTGGATTTAATACTTTTATTTGTCAACTAATACGTACAAAGTAATCTCGCCGTATTGAACAATATTAGATCATAAATAAGAGTTTAGTATATATACTACAACATTGATGTAGATTAAAATATTTGTGGTTGGATATAGGTGTTATAAAATGAACTCTATAATGAAGATATTAGTCAAACACTAATTCGCAAATTAACTATCTGTCAATGTGGTGTTTTCTCAAGATAGAACTCCAAGCTTTATTTTGCATTAAGAATCGTTAGAAATGAAGCATCACCCATCTGCACCCGGTATTTCGGTCAATTTTTCTTCTGTTTTAATATATTTAATAATGACATTTATAAAAATAATAATAAAAAGTATAGAATATTATTATTAAATAGATTATAAATTTTATAATAAAAAATGAAAATAAATATAAATTTGTTTAATGTAATATTATATTATTTATAACTTAATTTTATTTAGTAATTATTTATATATAAATTTGTAAGAAGTTCTCGTCTGATAGAGTATCTGTTTTGGCTTTGTGCTTCATTACCTTTAAGAGAATTCGTAGAGCTTAGCTACCAACTTCAGGAGAAATATGCTAATATAGACAAATAAGTGAAATATTCAGATCACCTACGAAGCCAGAAAAACTCCTAACGAGTTGACATCCTCGCCTCTTGCTGAGAAGTTGACAGCAGTCTCTCACAAGAAGTTAGAGGCAGCCCAGGTCTCTCCCGGAGTTATACTACAAAATCATCCGGTTAAAAAACAGGCTCTATTCTTCTCCCTCCTAGAGTGCCCGAACCAAATGATATATATTAACACTCTAGGGTTACCAGAATCCTCTTGGGGTAACTTGTGTAACCTTAGTTTGTTTTTTTCTTCTTGTTTGCTGTTGTGTGTAGCTTATTTGTCATCGTTGTCTTCCAAAATCTCAGGTTCGCCCCTAAAAGTAGTTTAACTTTAAAAGAAATATTCGCATGTACCTAGTTACCTGTCATAGAGATACATTACGAGAGCATTTTATACCCTTAAGGCGGCTTACCAATCTGTGTCCTAACTCTGGCAAGAGGAAACCCAGCCTCCTGCTTAGCAGCGATTTACCAACAGGCTTTGCGTTATTCAGTATTACCTCTCGAGAAACTCGACCGCTTGCCTTAGCCGGACTTCACGAGTCAGTCACGCTTTATCCTAGGAACGACTGACACAACGCATACTTCTGATCTCCTCCGTCGCTATATAGTTGTCATACCAGATATGTATTTACATTATCAGTGGTACCATACAACAGATACATATAATCGGAACCAACAAGTAAAAATTGGTATCCTAGTAGCTGAATATTATATACCACAAGATGCATGCAAAGGACAGATAATACGACCTCAAAGATACGCAGACCATTTTCAGCATAATTAAACCTATTAACAAACACTACGACTCTAATCCCCCCATTATATCGAAATTCGTCCAGTACCCAAATACCAATGGTTTCGTCTTCAGTCAAGAACACCGTTTATGCCTAGCATTAAGTCTCACGGCAAATAAGTTACTTATCTTTTATGTCCAAAATATTTCGCTAGTTCTTGCTATGATATCCAAGCCCGAACTTGTATGCATAGTATATGACGTGTTCTTCAAAACTCTTCATAAGTACTTACAATTTAAGGATGAGCTTTTGATAAATATATCTACTGGGATATTTTCGCAGGTAGAGTAATTAATATTTAGAGACATGTCAAGTTCAATTTAAAAACTTACCTGAGTCACATTTGCCAGCCTTAGCCGCCATTCCTACCCTCACACTACTAGTTGGATTATTAGGCTAATTACTCTATTAACCCACAAGTTCCTGTCATGCTGCTATTCATCTCTGCCCGCATTCCACCTGCATAAATACAAGACACCACTACTTACTGCTGGCAACTAGTTCACGAATCAACGACCAGGGTGTATCTAGCATCTTTTAGAGTTAGGACCACGCTCTAAATCGTAACCATTGTGTACATTGCAAACAAACGGGACAAACAGTCTACAAATTCTAGACCTCCATCAAGTAGCAGCATCCCATCCGTCGGGAAAAACTATGGAGCAATTGATATTTTAGCCTTCCTCACTTCGCAGTTTACAATAGTTTATATTATTTCTTTGCACATGCCAAATTACAGATACTTAGCAGCATATTAGCCTCCATATGAAATTTGGTCTCTAATGATCCGACCTTCAAACTTTCACCTATTCGAGAATGGCTCGCCATAAGTGGCTGGTATTGGCAATATTCATATACAAAATAAGCAGAAATTCACCTGCATATATTGTAGCAGATACTATGCATATTATTAATGGATTTGCTTCACAATTTTGGTCTCCATTGACTGAGACGAGGACAAAATTGCAATGCTGACATTATAATTTCTGATTCCGTTAAAATAACCTATAGGGAAGTACACTTCACGTATTCAACTTTAAGCTGTTGATAATAAGACAATCTCTCCTAATAAAATTTACCCGTCTTTAATTTCACGTAATAGACACAAAATCTATGTCAATAAAATTCTGGCAAAAGAAACACTAATAGAAACACTTTAAAACTTTAAAAGTTTCACAGGATTAACTTACGACAAGTTAAAGCTAAAAGTTTAACTTGATCATTGTTCATCTGAAAAAGCAAGATATGTCAACCAAGAAATTTGCGTGAGAGCGTCTCTTTACACCTCGTGCATAGATAAAAACTGAACATGAATCTATGAGATTTATTAGCCTTTAACAGTGACAAATCATAAATACTAAGGAATAAGTATCCATTCATACACATTCAGGCCTATATTATACTCAACGCCTGCTAATAACTTATACTACACCTATATTTTCACTCAAAATTGACACTTCAATCATGACATTTCACCAAATCCTCATCGACCAAGTAAAGATATAAGAAACACATTCTCATCCGTTGTCCTTTGAATTTTATATCTAGCTTTTGTTCAAAAGAATGCGTATCTACAATTCAAATAGTATGATCCATAACTTTCTAAAACCTACCCTTCGATGTTTATGTCATACCTATCTAGACGATTACTGGTCTCATTATCTACGCCAACTGAACATGAATAATCATTCTAGAAACAATGATTTTAAATCTCTCACATTATATATTTTTTATTAAAATCTCTTTTAGAAAATGTAATTTTATATCTAATCCACTCAAGTTTCTTGGCTATCAAATACGGTTCTTTACAGCAAGCAATTCTACCACATATAACAAAAATAAAAGTTATACCACTATCTGGCAACTCAGACATTAAGTCACCTCACTGGAAGGATAAACCGTTCTAATTTCATAGCGGGAAATCCCTAATTTTTTGACAAAATCGATCTTATAATATTTCTGTAAAACTGTTTCTCCAAAGATAAAATCTTGCTATGATTATGGATATCCAAGAAGTAAGTATTTTCATACATAATATATAGATCTAGCATAGCTCTTCACAAATGCCTTATCACACTCCTTCTCTTTTATCTACTTTACACATTTACAGCTTAGGATTAAACTGAGACAAGGAAGATACGAACCCTGCAAATTCGAAGAAGTAGGCTTTGTTCCAGCACACAACTATGATATTAGTTGGTGGTCCAACTCGTTGCTCATGTTTGACTTCTACAGCAAGAAGTATCAGATCCAAATGGAAGATATTCCTGCTTTCGCAGGGCTCTTTATGGGTCACCACTCCATTGCACCTCGTTATATCTGTTCCATTCATTACTTATCACCAGTGGTACGTGAAAAGTCGTCAACTACCAATTTGCACAAGATCACAACGCTGAATCTAGTTGTGCCGCTTTCTATCCGAAAAATCCTGGTTCAACGACAATGTACTTCTTTCGCTGCAGGGCGCTATCTGTTCCTAGTATCAACAGACATCATAATTTTTACAGTAGCGTACATCGAGTAGGTTACTAATGAAACCGTACATCAGAGTGCAGAACAGTCAGGGCGATCAGATTAAGCGGTAATATAGCTCGCTCGTTTTTTCAAGAAGAGTGTATGACTGATACAGCAGCGAAGCATGAACGTCGGATAATCAATAGACTTATCCTGGATCTATTCAAGTAATATCCCACTTTCAGGCCAAAATCTGCGATCACCAATGAAATGTGCGATACCTCTTTCCAACAACTCCCCCATCCTTCCCATGACATTCTTCGCCGAACCGCCAAGGCCCTCACGCTCACTATTAATTACGTATTGCATCAATAACGTGGGCGAGCCGCACTGAGTACACTTGATTTCGGAAGTCAGACGAAAGATAGAGCACCATCCACCGGAGAGCAAATATCTAAACCTACAAAGCAGTAATACGACTCATGACATACGATCAACACGAAAGTGGTATTTTGTCAACCGCTAGGATGCATTGGTTACCTATAGGGCCTCTTTGTGTACAGTCAGCATGTCGAGTCGAAAGGAGGAAGAGTGAAGCCGCAAAGCGAGTGTTTCCTAAAGTTCCATTATCACACCCAAACCGACGGTCAATACCATTAGAAAATTCCTTCTTCAAGGATTCGATAACATGTCATCCACTCCGAGAGATCTTGTTAGTAGTGCATCATTATCTCCACGCGTCACAGCAATGATAGGTGCAGGAATTCTTACCTGTTTTCTCTATCCTACATCACCTGTATCCAACTGGATGCGCTTATCGCACTAGCAAGACCCAGTTGCAATAAAGCGTTTGTAGGGAAAAGATTGTTGCCATGCTTTAAGCCAATCCATTATGCAGCCATATTCGTGTTCATCTTGATCAGATAGTAATTGTGGCACCACAAAGTCCCCTTTCGAAAGCGATTTCTTTCTGAGATTTCACATATTATTGTTCCATTCGTCTTCACATACACCTCACGTACACACCACATGAACCAAATCCCATAGAAAGTTTTCCACCCTCTGCAAAGACTGCTCTCTATTGATGGTCACAGAAGGTACAAGTAACTTTGATTCTTTTTTACTCAGTCACTATATCTGGTATCCTCATTATGCATTCAGATGATTCATTATCTAGCCATTTGGAACACGTAATGAATTAAATCTCCGCTTTCTTCTCTTAATGCGACAGCTTAATCTATTTCCTCTAATTTATTTTTCCAAGTTGAGTTGCGTATTTACTGACAGATATATTATTATTTTTAAACTAGAGATAACTACGAGCTCTCTTAGACGATTCCTACTTGTTTCACTCCTACTTCTCGAGTATATACATTCAAAATTACTTATTAAAAATTAAATTATCTAGATATATTTCTATAATAGACAACTGTTAAAACAGTCTAAGGCGTGATAGGATCGTTAATAATCCTACAAGCTCCACCTCTTCATTATTATTAATAATGGTTACATTTTGCAAAGATTACAATTTCATTAACAGATATACAATATTTTCATATGTGGTGCAATATGAATAACACTCAGGAATCGTCTAAAACTAACTCATAGAATTACCGAAATTCTAATTTTTTAAAGATCATCGATATTACAAAAACTTAACCCGAATCTTCGCTTCATGGACGAACAGACATGGGCTTATGCCTTCGAGGTACTATCTTATACAACATATTCAAGGAATTACCTGATAGCTCCCATGAGATGCCTGCCGTCTACTATGTCACCTTAGAAACCTCTGTGACTAGTCTCTTATAGGTCCTCTGTTAGATACGCTTGTTATGTCTCATATTATATTCTGATGTCTTGATCTCAATGTATCTCCTCTCTAGTCATCTATATCGATGTCATTGATGTCTCCATATATACTAGATTCTACTATGTCTCTGTTATAGATCCTAGATCGCTCTATTCTTTATGCACCCTGATTAAACCGAGTACCCTTGATATGATATCCATGACCGTTTCTGACGACCGCCGAAATGTTTTTCGGTTGTGGTAAGACTAATATGAATCACACCTCTTGTACAGCTCTTCCTGAATTGTCACTAAGGATCTCCTACTTAGTACTCCTTATCTCATTCAACGTCGACCCACCTTTACACTACACACGACGAGAATAGTCTACCCCCTGAAGGTCAGGATCCTAGCTCAGATCCGTCGTTTGCTTAGGGAGAAATGACTAAAAAAGAGCCGCGACTGATGTCTCATCTGTATCCTCGAATCTAACTGTCGATATTATTTAATTCTTTATAATTATATATATATAAAAAATATGAAAAATTCCAAATGAGATTTAGTATAAATTCACCCGAAATTCAGAAGGATAGGCACTTCCATCTTCGACTCTACGGGAAGCCTTGGTTTCAAATTCCCCTCCATCCAACCCTCGACTCTCCGCTCAGATTCGGTCGGAACGCCATTCCCAGTCCTATTTACTGTGCGTGTGGAACTCCAGAAACGTCATGAATTCAGAGATCAATCGTATAGATATTCAGCGAAATCGGGATATCACGACTGGTTTAATATTCCAATGTCCATATCCAGACCCAAAAGCAAACGATTACTCGGAACATACCGTTCCTATACTTTCATCAGCGACAGTTGAACGCAAAATAAGAGAATTACGTTTTACAAAGCACGTTATTAACAAAATATTTAACTAAATAGTTTAAAAGCTAGTTTATACTTCCTTATGAAAACTATGATTAAGCGATAATAATAACTCCTAACGGTAATCAATTTGTTTTCTCTTTAAATGTTCAGGACAGTGAGGTCCTATGTTATATGTTCATTCGTATGTCCTGGGAACGATCGTTTCATACTTACCCCGAATTTTTCGTTTTTATGAAATACCTCTTTTAACTAAAATGATTGCGTACCTATATTAGATCAAAGTCTAAAGACCACCATGGAAAAGCAACATATATATTTTAAAATGTATAATATTATAATACAATGAAAATAAGAATTTATAAATTTTGAAAACCATAAAGAATATAATTATTTGTATTAAAACGGTACTCCTTGTTACTGCTATGATTTACTAAAAAGGTGGAATATACCTTCACCCTCTATGAGATTCTTTATTTAGCGGGTTCTCCGTTTTAATGGCATAACCTGCTCTAGGTGCGTGCTGCCAGCAGTTGTAATTCGACAGCCCGAGTTATCTTCCCCCAAAGAAAAATAAAAATAAATACGATTTTAATTTTCGCTAAACTTCAGTCGCTGCTGCGGAAATTTGTCGCAATGGGTTACGTCTCGCACACAATCCACGGAAGACCGCTTCGTGCTTGATTATCGAAAGCCTTACGTTTCTGACCGTTAACAATACTTGTTCAACCAAAACTACCTACTCCGGTTCGATACCTACGAGTTGGCCGCGATTAGTATTATCTCTCCGGGCGCCTTCGTTTATGACGTCGTATTACATACACACGTCGACCCAAAGGACAATAGGATAAAATTTATTTCGTATAGATGTGATAATATTTTAGAAGCAGCACTGTATCTGAAAGAAGAACCAGGTGTAAATGCGGACTGCAAGTCAAGCAAAATCAATCGTCGAAGAAAATATCGTTTATTCGGAAACCCCGCGTTATCGACCTAACATAAAGCTGTCGTGGTAGCTGCCAGTGATTAGGCGCGTACTAACGCCGCGTCCGGACAGACCAAGTGACTCCGTTATAATTCCGACAAACCCGAGGAAAATCAATACCCTTTCCATAGATGCCGGACTATAGGTAGCTTCCACCCTCTTCCTTGCTCTCTTACCGCAGCGTGAAAAGCGTTTTGAGCGTCGGCCAGGAAACCCCCTTACTTGGCGCCAAGTGGTTTCCCGGCCCGTGGCATTTGCGATTGGCATACGCGGTAACGGCCTTATTGAAAATTAACAAAAAGAAGCCCACCAGAGACTTTCTCTATTGCGAAGCAACCTGCGCAAGTCTGTGTCGGACCCTCTATCAGCCGGATCGTGCCACGTGTACGGCTATATCAAATCAGAGAGCCGCACAACCAACACCCGTCCGCATCGGGCCTTCTTACTACATTGTTTGTTAACTAACATCCAAAAAAACAACTTGATCACCCCGTCCCTTTGGTTATTCATTGAATTCAAGGCGTTCCTCGACACGAGTTGTGAACATTTGTATCGCAGCGTTGCAGGCAGTCACTCGGATGTCCATTTATTAAATCTTAGCGCTTAAAATTAACAAGCTAAAATAGACGAATTTCTCAGCCCTTCCTGGAATAACCTCCTTGGATCGGTTACGATTTTACTTCAATTCGTTGCTCGCACAAGATAAAATGAACCCGGTTTCATCCAGAATCGAGCGTCGAGAAATGGATTTGTAAAGTATTATTGTTAATAATACTTCTGATTCCACAACGCAAGATAACTGGGATATCCTTCCACTTTCTGTAATTATTAAGGATATGTTTATAATTGTACTGTGATAATAAATTGTTTCCATATTTTATGTTACGATTATTACGCACTCATCTTTTATGGAACTTATTTTTTAATTGAAAAATCGCAGTATTTTCTATCAATTAATTCCCCCATCGCCCGACAAGTTCTTGATTGATTTTACTTGTCTGTCTTCAATGTTAAATTCTTTAGCACATCTTTTTTCGCGCGCGTAAATTTCTACGCGGGGGGTGTTATCCCTAGTAATACAGCAATTTCCTCTCTTCAAAAAATGAGGACCACTTTTCAAGACTTATGCAGTTTTCTCAACAAAAATTAATTTGAGACCAATATCTTTGTACAAAAGAAATCTTTTCATAACGAGCACCTAAGAAAGAAATATTACCCACGCTTAAACGATCATCTCTAAATATGCTTTTATAAGAATTTCTATAATGTGGTGGTTAAATTTCGTGTCGAGCCTTTATACACCAGAAGCGAACAGTTTGCAGGTAGAAGATCAATAAACGAATTTCACTCGAGGATCTTAAACAAAATTGATGGTTTGAAGTCTTATTCTTCATACCGAATATTCGATTAGTTTTAAATGAATTTTTATAGTGCTATCATTACGACAATGACCACATAAAAACTTGTCTGAGAGTAAACTTGTCAAATTATTTATCGATTCTTGGTGCTGTTTTATGCCCCCCGTCGCCGGCCAATGCTTGGTAGTCATTGTAAAACTAGAGACGGGTTGGTTGTCTTAGTCTCAGATATCTTTTAATTCCGGTATCTTTTAGAACGCTTAAATAGGCAATACACAATTCACTGACTACTTTAATATTCTTATACCAGGATTTCGTGGTGTTCCCCCAGCCTATTTTAACGTAAAAGTATTTCGAAACCCCCGTGCCCCGATGTGGTTAAAACCAAGTACACTGCCTGCGTATTCAGTATATCTAAAATTTCTAACGATCCATCTTTCAAAAAACCCGTCATTTCACCTCTTCTGTGAAATGACAACATTTCAGGTTTTGATGATCACACCG
Organism: Trachelipus rathkii; assembly: GCA_015478945.1. NCBI lineage: Eukaryota > Metazoa > Arthropoda > Malacostraca > Isopoda > Trachelipodidae > Trachelipus > Trachelipus rathkii. The sequence goes on along the minus strand of JABUQX010039823.1, from coordinate 22,215 downwards.
AAAATTTAAATATGAGTCGCCCCTTTTCTTGATGTTAAACGGGTTGTGGAAATATGTCCTAGAGTTAGAGCTTAGGGAAATCCCCCTCCCCCACAAATTATTTAACGACTCAGGGCGCATAAAATAATATAGATGGTCTATTTTTATTTTCTAAAGTAATTTAAAGAGCTTCGCTAATTTTAATCTCTTTACTTGAATTGGTCTTTAGCCTTTTATAAAACTTATTAAATTTTAACAGCCCTCCTTTTCTTCTTTTGCCATCTCTATTTCGTCTAACGGCAAATCTCATAACTCCAGACAATGTTTTTGATAATATATTCCTCTCCCCCTCAGCGGATGCGGTGAGAAAATGCGATTCAAAAATTGTATTTTAACATATCAGGTCATTATCATATAATATCGTCGATTTGGTGTTGAAGACTATTCGTGTACACAATCTTTTTAGAAAACACATAATTGGACTTTAAGCGTTTTCTGACTAATAAAATTCTGAGAGGAATCAAAGACCCTGGTTTTTTCGAACTTCTGTTGTTAGATTTTTCAACAACCCAGATACATAATAAACCTCGTGTTAGTATTTAAAACGTCTTGTCTAAACACAAACTACTTTCCATTACAGTTTAGCTGTCTCTTTCTTCCTTCATATTCACCAATCCCATGTGCCTTATTTTTGGTGAAAGTGAGTGGAATAATTTATTGAGTTAAGTCGGTTACCATAATTTTAATTTAGTTTGCTTCTAGGTTATTTTCGTAACACTTAAGATATTCAGAGTATGGCTTTATTTAATACGTTTGATTGAAGTATCCCCAGAGAGAAATTAGTTAGTCGCTATTTAATGGATTGGAAATGCGCCACGTAAGACGTAGTGTTTTTAGGGCTCCCGCCCCTGATATCCAGGATTTGGTAAGGTATCCATTAGATTGAAATTGATACCACAAAAGATTACAAATTAAAAGATGATATTTTCGCGTGTTAGTTAAATGTTAGCTTTTTTTATACTTTGCAACTGAAATATAACTCAGTTACTTAACACGAGGATAATTTAATATATTTAGTAGACCATTGTTGGTTACGGCACTTATGTTGATTCGAACGATAAGTATATAGATTTATTTCAAGCAAGATTTAATTTTTTCATTTATCACTATGTATGTCAGTAGTAAGGATCGTATTCATTTTCAGTTATTTCATTTTGAAATTCCTGATTTGCTTTCATATTTGGATAGGTCAATTTGGTCCACCTGTCAAGAATTGCCAATATGATGAATGGAAGGAACAGGCAAAGACTGAGATGAGTTTGCCGGGTGCAGGGTGGGAATGCACGGATAACTACTGCGTATAATATGGCCAATATAATCAGTATATCAGATTTGTTCTAGGCAAGAAGAGTGGTGCTGTTTTTTCCTACAGGGTAGCGTGATTGATTTAAGTATAACTGATTGGCGTTTCTCATAGAAAACCATCTGCATGGTCGGTTTAAAGAATACGATTAAATGTGTCGATCTACATGCTCCCAAAATTAGATTTATTAATATTAACGTTAATATTAAGAAATCATTTGTAAATTCCAGTCAATGTATGAGGTGACGTGGGCCCGTGACAGTTTAATTAATATTTCGCACAATAAATTAAGAATTATAAGCTAATTTTTATGTGATCAACATGTAAAGTTCGTTTGATGTGTAATATACTTTTGGCGTTAAGATTAAAAAAAGTTTGCATCGAATTATTAATTGCGAATTGGAATCTCAGTATTTGCTGGTATTAATAGATAGAGCATTGTTATAATTTAGTATACCAAAGATAGACAGACGCGGAGAATATTTTTTGCTCTCATTGTCATTTTTTCCCCATCCAGAAAATGAATTTATTTCTATAGTTATAAAGGTATAATTTTCGAAAGTTGTATTCTTTGCAAGATGGTGAATTCAGTAAAGAGAGGTTTGCACTCGAATATATCAGGTAGAGCAGGAACAGAGCGGAGATCCATAAGGAACAGTATTTCGTTTCAGTCAGGATATGTTAATAAATATCTGCATCCAGGATTTGTTCACAGAAATGATAAAGTATGTTCGTCACTACATTTTGCTTACATGTTTTTATGGTATTTTTCTTGCGTTTGTTTGCAGGAAAATCACATATTGGTATCTATACCGTACAATAGTTATCATCTTAACTGTATATTTTGATAGGTTGAAAATAGCGATAAACTTAAATAAAATATTAGCTTTTAGTATAAGTATCGGAGAATTTATACTTTTTGTTTATATTTCCATCCACTGATCGAATAATACTCATATTCTTAAAATTAATCACTTCTATAACAATCATTGCTAGTTGATATGCAAAAATGATACATCACAGTTCTTCATTTTGATTCCAAGAAAATCAACCAAGTCTCATTCATGATCTTACTCTCAATTCTATGGGGAACTCGCGATAAAGTAGCAGAAAACGGATTATAATATCTCCCCATCATTTTTCTTTCATATCAGAGCTAAAATATTTGTCAATTATAAAGCTTACAACGTATTCTCTGTTATATTTATTAAATAACACCCATTCTCTGCCCGCTTAGTACTGTACGATATCTATTATTAGTAACCAACCTTTTCTCACAATAAATTTATCATACGTCGTAATATTCCCATCTTTATACATATAATAAATTCGATACAAAAACATAATTTTAAAGTAAGACTCAAAACTACAAACAACGAGAACAATATACAAACTGTGATAATATTCTTAACTTTGAAATTTAGTCTCTTAATCTCCTGTGTTAATAATCATATATATCTCTCTGGAACCACATTAGAACTCTGCTTTAATTATTTACATTAGTTAAAATATATATCTATAACTCACCATTTATCTATGCTAATATTCGTAAGTATCAAGCTAATACCTTAACCTCGAATATCTCCATCATAAATAACAACTTCAATACAAGAAAACCCAAATTAATTAATATGCTTCTAATGGTCGCTCTCTTTTTTCTCTTATTACTTATAATTCTTTAAATACAACACATTGTCTAACAAATAGACCTTGTTTCGTATTTATATTATTCATTCCCTCTTTCACCTCGACAAGAATTATAGAATTCACTGGTGGACATAAATTCAGATAGCGAGAGATGTGCTAAAAATTTTCCGTCGATAATTAGTTATTCTTTCATTTACCTAAGCCCTTAACAGAACATCAGTTGGCCATATACTACGATAGATTAATCTATTCAATTTAGCTTCGACTCACACCTATATTAATGGGTGCCCCACTTCGACGCTCACACATCTAAATGTTATTCAGGATTAGGAATTCTCTCAGAAATTTGAGGGTGATTGATCAATTGGCCCATAGTGATATAGCTGTAACAACACTTTAGTCGAAAATACAATTCAACTATAATTTTACATTCACAATAAACATCACCAATACACGAACGTCTTCCTTTGGCGAATTTGATGTGCCACTTGATCAGTGGTGAAAATAATAAAATTTCTCAACTCAGAACTTTCATATTTACCAATATAGATGATATTCGAAATACTCCTCTTTCACTACCCCTTCAATTCTTCAATTTATATTATTTTTTTATCTTTATATGGTCATTCTTCGCATACGATCCTCTTTTAAGACAGTTCTATGCTACAAGATTGCTTCTACACATTCCCTGAAAAACCTTAAATATAGCATTAATCACAAAGCGTAGTTTCCATAAGTACGGTACCTTTTTACAATTGAAATAAAGAATGCTGTATTTGGATGCCAATATGTTTTTTTCATTATCATATTATTGTATGCAAGAATAATAGTAACTTCGGATCTTTCATTCTATCTCACATTATTCCATAATAATATTCGTCAATAGAACGCGAAGTAATTATACTTTTTTAACGAGTCCGAGAATTCTCAACAAAAAAAAGGACTCAAAACTCCAACTACATACTGCTCTGTTTTTCCCTCTTTATCTTTATTCAACTATTGATCTCTCGGTCAACACGAATATTCTCTCTCTCAACTTTTCTCCTATTTTATCCTACACAATCGTCAGAGAGTGGTCAGTAAGTGCCTGAGTTTATAGACATTATATATATGTTCTCAAAACATTACCACGCCATTGCATGTTTCTCTCAATAATACAAACCCATTATGTCTAGTGTAGAATTAATTATCTTTATATCTCGCGCTATTTATGCCCTTATACATAGCTTGATATCTTGCATTACTAATTCTTTCTTTTCAGCGTAATCAATATCATAGCCCTTAAACAACAAACCTCCTCTGTATTTAAAACATACAAATCATACAAACAAAAGAAAATAGAATGCATCTACATCCATATCACACCTAATTTCAATACTCGCTATACCTGTGAGAGAAGACTTATATGCTTTTGACCAATTTTATAAGATATGATGGTTGCAAAATAATACGGGTCTCGATTAAATTTTCAGTCTCCGCCATTGTGTCGATTTAAATGATATAACTTAAAAAAAACAATCATGGCGCCGTGAATGATGACACATTCTAACTTGCTAGATAAATTAATTGCAGCTGAAGAAGGATGTAGACTCCAATAAATTAATTCAGCCCCGGAATATAAAATTTAGTTGATTATTTTCAGTATGAGGACGTTTGAATAATCTAAAGCTGAAATCTCTGTACTGACACCCGGGATCGATTCCTCTCCTCTTTCGCTCATTATAAAAGAGTACTTTTAGTTTACAAACGGTCAAGATACTTTAAAGCGAATAAAAGGGGTTGCGCATTCTCCAAATTAAAAAGATTTTTATATAAATTAATTATTTCTAGGAAAAAAAATGAAGCACCCATACCTATAATTCGCCCCGAAAATTATGTAGCAATTGAAGCCCAATTTTTGTAAATTGGGCTGAATTAATTAACTGCCAGTAATTGATTAGCCATTAAATTGCTCGAAATTACGTAGAATGTAAGAACCGTCTAAATTGCGATTAACTGATTTTTATTTAAAGGTGGCATTAATTTCGATATTATCCTCTTTCCTCGAAAAATACTTTTCATCTAAGGTTTATTTCGCATATCTGATTTAAATTCACTTTAGTGTAATATGAGCCTTACCTTTCAAAATTATGATGAGTATTATTAATGAGCATTTAACTATTAAATTTGTAGAAATTAATAGTTTAGATTTATGTAGCATATCAATTTTAAATGCGATATACTGATAAAAAGGGATCGTTAATTTTACCTACTCACTACAAAAACACTATTTTAGAATTCGTCAATTTCGATTATATATTAGTTAATTCAATGAGCCTTATAAATTGTACGAAATAATATGTAGACATATAATGAGCCTTAAATGATCAAGAAATTAGTGAATGAGTCTCTATATGAAATTGCGAACTGTTAAAACGGTGGATCGCAGTTATTAACCTCTCCTCGAAAATTAACTTTTATTCATCATGTGTTATTTCGCATTGATGATCAGATTTATAAATTGAAGTGAATTGAGCCTTAAATTGCGAGAATACTGAAATAAGGCTGTATTCGAGTTTAATCCTCATCCTCGGTGAAAATACTTATTTTTTCATGGTTTTTCAGCATTTAGTAATTTATGAGAATATTAGTGAAATGAGCCTGTAACTGCGCAAAATTATAATAACAGTGTGAGCAATTTAGATTAGCTCTTCTTAAAATTGTTAAGAAAATTAGTGAGAATAGACTTAGCTGAGAAGGCCGACTCCGAATATTTTACCTTTATACATCCATCAAAATAATATGATTTTTTAAGTGTTTGCGACATTTTCGTAATCTTCAAATAATTATTGAAATGAGTCATTAAAATTCTAAAATTTAAGTGAATGATTAGCATTTAAATATGCGATAATTATATAGTGTGAAATGCAGCCTTAAATGCGAACTTGAATAAAAGATGATGGCATCATTTTTTCCTTATTCTACCTTTCGACAAAACTTATTAATCAGATTTAAGCATATCGTAATTATTAAATATTATACGTTGAAATTTGTGAAGCCTTAACTTGCGAAAATTACGTGACATGAGCTATAGAGAGAAATGTTTAAATTTCCCATAGAACTATAAACTGACTATTTTACGAAACTGAGAAAAGGTGGATTCGAAATTTGTTACTCTCGTTATTAAAACTTTTTACAGTATCTAGTTTACAATTTTCTATATTTTAAATGTATTATGAAGAAATGTTGATAATTTAGTAACAAATTTAATTATTAGCAGAAACGTAGTTAATGAAGTTTGATTCTGTATTGTATTATTGCTTTCTCTACGCATGAAGCTTGTTTCCATTATTATAGTTTTTACGCAGATTTTCAGTCTTTTAAATTTAAGGGATATTGTGAAAAGTTTTCGTCAAAGTGGTTGTGAAATGAGAATAACTAAATTGCCAATTGATTTTGATATAGAAAGATCTGATCGATATCTGTTTGGCCGTTTTCGTATAATGTGTTCTCTAGAGAAAATTCGAACTCGTTCATTCAGTTTAGCATTTTCGCGAGTGTGAAATTATGTCACGTATTGAGACGCTTTTAAATATAGTCATCAACTGGTAAGTTGCGAGTGTCTTATTTAGGGGGATTTATATATTATAATATATATATCCAATATCATCTATAATTAACAAATAAATTTCAAAAGATCTTTGTATCACTGAGATGTAATGTAATACAAACAGGAGTTCTTTTGTTGCAAGTTCGTGACAGCTTCAAACCCTTACCAAGAAATCTTCAAATAAATTACGAGAGAGCAGTGTAGCGTAGTGGTGTGAAGTGTAGATCTTATTTCATATGAGAACTAAAATCTTATGATGTATTCTTGCGGTTGAACTGATATTCAAAATTTGTTACTACGTAAAAGAGAACCTCTCTTCTGTGCCGCACTCGCTGTAAAGATAAAAGGTGAGTTCTTTGTGCGGACATCCTGAAAGAAGATTTTTTCATTACTATACAGCAACACAAAGAGTGTATTTATCAGTTTGCATTCAGTAGCGCAGTTAAATACGGAACTGATTGTATAGGTTTTATCTGTTGTTTACCATTATTATTTACTCAAGCAAATTAACGTCACTGAATTTATTGAAGATTATTGTGGCCAGCCTACTCCCATAGTTGTATAGATTATATTTAATTGTAGTTAAGCATTATATACGGTCAGCTTTCAGCTACTCAAAGAGGATTGCCAATAATCCTCACAAATTTTATCGTGTAATACTAAGCTTAAGTTGTAACTATGTCTTATTGCCGTTTCTATCTATCTTGCATGCTGTTCTACAAGCACTGAATGCTCTCGCTATAGTTGCATATTATATTTGTTGAATTCTTATAATTAAATATATTATCGTAAAGAAGATTTTTTCAAATTTACTTCGTGTCTTAAATTATGTTTTAGAAATGAACTGATTTATTTGAAATTAACTATAAATTTAGTTCAGCACTATCGAATTTTTAAAGAAGCTTATGTGAAATTCTCCTTTGTACTGAATTATTCATTGTCACATTAGTATTATAAGGCGGAAGGAATTATATTCACCCTAAATATCTTCTTTATATCTATATTTCAGACTTTAATAAATACCAACCTGCTACCCTCATTGTTATTTAATATATTTAAAGTTATTAATATTTATTAATGAGTATAATATTTATTCGTTATAGAGTTTGTGTCTATATTGAATGAATTGAAACCCACAGGAAGTTCAAATTACACACATGGTAATGAAAATTTAAAATAATTATTATACATATTTTAAAATTTTTATAATAATAGTTATCAAACTGTTTATATATTTAAATACGCCAAAGCTTGACACATATTTAGATGTATTACAATATATCTTATTATTATATAATAGTATATATATATATATATAATTATAAGTAAATATATAATTATATATATAGTATATATTAATATAATAGTTATAGACACGATACTCATCAAGGGTTTATAAAAATAAATGCACCCCTGAAATAGACAAAGATTACTGTAATGATGGTACTGAATATATATATACTTTATTAATATATTTATAATTACTTAATATATATATATAATAGTAATTATTATATAATATATATATTTAATTTAATATATTATCATATAATATATTCATATATATATATTTATATATATTATATTATATTATAATTATAATAATATTTAATTTAATATATATAATTATATATTATATAATAATAATATATATTAATATATATAATATTTATATTTAATATTTTATTATTATATTATATTTATAATTAATTGAAATTATATAGTTAATCATATAAATATATACTTATATTTATTATATTTAGTATAATATCATTAAGTATAGTATTAAATTACTAATTTGGTAACTAATTTAAAAATATATAACACATTACCCAAAATCAGAAAAATAAAATTCCGTTTTAATGCTCAATAATAAAATGTTATCGTCTATCAAATACGATGTTGTAAATTTATAGTAGTTTGAACATTCATTTTACTGATTAAGTAAAATTTTCATATTTTAGATATATATATATGCGTATTTTGGTTAATAATTAATATTAAAGGGGCTAAAAATAATCTATTTGATTTATAGAAGCCTAGTTCTAATATTTTTCATTATTAGAGGATATTTTATAATCCACTTGTTATGTTTGATGGAAAGTCAAATATAAGATTACATTAATATAATATACAAAAATAATTTTAATTATACTCATTACTCATAAGTTAGTCAACATAGCTTATAAATTTTATAGAAGCGACAAATAAATATGCATAATGTGGTACTATATACGCTAAAAAAATTTTTGCTCAATTTTTCTATGAATAAATATTTAGTCACTAATTGCGAAACCATTATATAACTTAATATAAAGTTTATATATTATAAATAATAATATACTGATAATTATTTAAGGTATGTTATTCCATTGAAATACATAATTATGTGATATGAAATCGATTTTTTCTGTTTTTGAGGAGTAATAATTATTTTTAGTTTTCACCTAACTCTAAGTATAATATAAAAATAACAATAACTAATATCCTAATCGAGATTCCAATAACCTGTTTATTGCATTTGTAACCCATATGAGAATTATTGTGTATTTCAAATTTTGATCTTTTAAGTTACTATATAGATTTTCACTATATACTGCGTTTAATATTTGTGAAAAATATACAATATATTTCCAGATATATAAAATATATTAATGAATAATTTACGTATTATGTATTATATATTTTTTATAATAATAATCTTTCTATTCATTTATATTGTTCATTTATATTCGTTATTTCTTCCTAATTATAATATTTTTACGCTTTGCAAAACAAACTGTTATATGTACAGTGTGAAAAATTTTTTATTATTTAGTAGTAATAATCATCAATTTTAATCTTCAGAAGTTGCCCAAAAATTGTGAATTTATCTAACATAGCGTTTAATGAACATATAAATATTTATTTTTGAAAACTTATATATTATAAAATATTATGAGTTTCATGCATGATCTTCTTCAGATTAAGGTCGTCCATTCCGACAACATTACGCCAACTTATACACTAACGACGCAATATTGAATGTGTCGATGTACTAATGTATATTTAATTTTATATATTAATATATTATATATAATATATTAATATATAATTTATATATATATATATTATATATTAATATATTATAATTATATTATATATTATATATATAATATTATATTAATAATATTTTATTTATATATATATAATAATATATATATAATATAAAATTACATTTCGTATTTATATATGGATATTAATATTAAGTAAGCTTTATTAGTTATTAAAAATATATTAATTATATTAATATTTATAATATTAAGATGATATGTATATTATATATATATATATATATTAACATATATTAATATCATATTAAATTATTATATTTAATTTAACTAATAAATTATTGTGTAAGATTTAAATAATTTTATGTTTCGATTTAAACAAAATTCACATTCAATTGTAACGTTTGAATTTGTTTGCAAAAGCTAAGCTTCGAACTTTTTTATTTTTATTTATAAATACTTTTAGTAATCAATTTACCTATTATAAGTTATATATATATATGAGATGCAATAATATAAAATTATGCTGCATTTTAATATTATTTCAAATAGAAAAAATGATTTCCAGTAGAGACTCCATCAAATTATTAAATAACTGATCTAAGGGAAATATTAAGTTCAATAATAAAAAAGAAAAATTTCTTACCTTTGCTTCATACATTGATATTATCCACTTATTTAACAGGTCCAAGATTTAATTCTTCCCCATTCCCCAATGCTTATTAGTTTTTGCTCTACAGGCATTTGAGGTAAAAGAGGTAAAACTCCAGGTACATTTTCATGTGAAATACCCTGCTGAAGCTTGTTAGTCATATTTGAAGAGAACTTTTTATATAGTTGAGACTCATGAGATGTAGGAATTAAGTCAGATTGTGCAATACTAGATGAAATTGTATTAGGCAATGAGGAATACACTATATTAGTTTGTTCATCTTTCGCAACAGGAAATTGACCTCTATGCTGTGTTGTAATAAATGATTCAATTTGTTGTTGATGTTGAAGTGGCATATTATGTATTTGATTTGTGGTTAAGGCATCTTTTAAAAGAGTAATGTTTCGTACTTGCTGATTCAGATTATTATTATTATTATTACTATTATTATTATTATTATTGTTAAAATGTGCAGAAGACATAACTTGAGGTTTTGAAGGGGCCATTTGGGGCGTGGGGTTTTGAAATTGATTTTGTGAAATTGGAGGAGTTGAAGACAAAGCATGAGGAGAGGCTGCATGTAGAGATGGAGAATGAACTGGAGGCGTATGATGAGGAGATGAGTGATGAATAGGTGTTGGTGGTGGAGTAGGTGTTGGTCTTGTAGAAGAAATCACTGAATGTATAGGGGACGCTACTTCATTACCATAGAGGCAATCTGATTGCAACTGAGGTTTTAAAAACTTTTTCACGTTTTCAGATTTTCGACGCTTCCTTTTAGGTTCATCAACATCTGTATTTTTTATTTTATTTTTTGCAAAATTGAGGTCTTCTGGCCTTAGAGACAGACCTTTTATATGTAAACATTCCGCTGCCTTCATTACATCCTGAATATGGCATTCTTGGACACTTGTTTCTCCTCTGTACATAAAGTTCAAGAGAGATTCCAAATGATTTGTAGATATATTATTAATTACAACAACTGGGTTGACACATGGTGTCCATTCAAATATGGCATTAAAGTATTCACTACAAGTAGAAAGCACAAACTTATGGACAGGGTAAAATTTTCCTTCGCAAGCAAGTGTGGCATCAGTAAATGAGCTCTGAAAAATAAAAAATTACAATTTTTTTTTTTTCAAAAAGTTAAATTGTGACATTATTATTATTGAGGTAGGTAAGACTGGCTAACTGTAAATAGAATAAGACTTAATACAGAAGAGACAGATGTAGGATGAATATGTGAACACCTGTAAAAAAAGGAAAGATGTTCTTGGATGTGATCTATATCAGAAATTCAGATAAAGTAATGATACATTGGTTTCATCAGAAATTGGTGTTAGTAAATGAAATTATATAGACCAAAACAAATGGAGGTATGGGAATGTCTCAAAAAAAAAAAAAAAGATAGATGATGTAGAAAGATATAGAAAGGCTTAATGAAAACAGTTATGGGACTGGTAATTATCAAATTATATACTGCTATTATTATTGTTATTACTGCAAATATATTTGTCCTTGCTTCATATTTTTATTATTAATTTCAACTAACTTTTTTTATTATTATTATTAGTATTAATAATTATGATTTACAATACAGTAGCTATTATTATTATTATTATTATTATTATTATTATTATTATTATTATTATTATTATTATACCATATTGAATTTTGAGCTACACATCTGAAGATGACAATCTGAAGTTAAAACACTGATGAATAAAATTAAATGTTTGCTGATATAATTTCTGCCTTTTTTGTATTATATATATATATATATATATATATATATATATATATATAATCTATGTTATATATATATTATATATATATATATATATAATATAATAATATATATATATATATATATATATATATATATATATATATATAATATAGGTATATAAAATCAATGGTGGTAGTGACTTTTTTTTTCTATTTTCCTAATCTTTTTTTTTAGTGCTTTTACAATGAAAATTGATTAGCTTTAAGTGTATATACTAATTATGCAAATTAAAATCAATTAAAAATATATTCTATTAACCATAAAATTTCTTTTGAGCAAAAAAATTGGAGGTTTTCTAAGATTTAAAATTTGTAAACTATATTTAACAGCCCCTCAAAGTTACATCATTTTAAACCTAGTAAAGGTGAGTACTTATTATAAGATCTAAAATATATTTTTTGTAGGTTTTTGAAAAATAAAGGTTTTAATAACCCGAGGGAATGTGAACAAGGTTATGACTAATTTTATATGTAAAACTAATACTTCTTTTGCAGGTTTTTAAAATTTTTTAGCTTTTTAACTTAAAATCTTTTTTTTATTGTTTCAGATGTCAAGAACATACACAAAAAAAGAAGGATACACTAAATACACATATAAAGAAGATGACAGGGTTCAGGAGTGTATGGATGTTGAAGATGGAATGTCAATATCAAGTGCAGCAAAGAAAAACTGTGTCTGTATTCGCACTACAAAGAAGAGTCCAGGGAATTATTAAAAATCCAGGTCAAACTGATAAGAGGTCGAGTCTTCTTCCTTTTAAAGAAGTAATTGCAGAACATTTAGCAGTGCTTGGGGATTATGGTCTGGCATTTACTAAACTGGAACTTAGGCAATTTGCTCAACAGTGTTTAAATTCAAAAGGTAGGAATGTAGCTTGTTTTAAAGAAAATATGCCAGGTAAAGATTGGCTTACTCTGTTCCTAAAGAGGAATGATAAGGTCCTATCTAAAAGAAAATGTCAGAACATCAATAGGAAGAGGGCAGCTGTTAACAGTGAAATGGTGTCTGAATATTTTGACAACCTAAAGAAGACATTGGAAGGTGTTAACAGAGTATATAGTAAACTATGATGAGACAAACCTGGTAGATGACCCTAGAACAAACCTATTGATATTCTGCTAGGAAGCAAATGCACAGAATGTTATGAACACTTCGAAAACAGCTGTTTCAGTTATGTGTGCATCAAGTGCTACAGGGAAAATGCTCCCCCCTTACATTGTTTATATAAGGAGATCACCTTCTAGATTCTCATATGGAAGATGGCCCAATACACTGCCAATATAATGTAAGCAAAAGTGGCTGGTTTGATGGCATCATTTTCTTGGATTATCTTAAAAAAATTGTGATTCCATTCTTCAACTGGATTTGCATTGACAAAGATGAAAAGAAAATCTTAATCGGTGATAGCCTTCTGAGTCACATGTCTCTAGCAACCATAGAGACATTAGAAACTAACAATATAGAAATGGACTTTCTTCCACCTAATTCGACACACATGCTCTAACCATTAGATGTTGCAGTATTACATCCTTAAAAAGTGGTGGAAGAAAGTACTATTAGACTTTAAAATGTGTAGTGGAAGAACTTATACAACTTTGCCAAAACAAATGTTTCCCAGGCTTTTAACACAACTATTGAACAGTATCAGTGACCACTGGAAAAGAATCTCCACTTCTGGGTTCTAAGCATGTGTGATATATCCTCTGAATAGGAATGTAATCCTTTCAAAGATAATTACTTTCCCTTCACCATCTAAAACATTCATGCCACAGTACATGAGTCCAGCATTTATCAAATATGTTTCAGAGAAAAGAAAGGTGTGGAAATAGTCCGAAGAAAGAGGGAGAAAAATAATGTTCAACCAGGACAATCTATTTCTGCGTTTGACTTGCTAGGTGCACCAACATCAAATGCCACTGAAACTGAGACAAGTAATAGTACAAAAAGATACAGAAGATAGAGAGAATGAAAGGGGCAATGTAGCAGGTCTTGAAGTAGGGAATAATGTTTTTGTAAATTTTGAGGGGGGAAATTTGAAGCTGTATTGCTACATTGGCAGTGTTAGCAATAAATGAAGTTGCTAATAGTGTTTGTGCTAACTTTCTCTGAAAAACAGAAAGCAGCCAAATATCTATGGACAGGACTGTAGCATTCAAAGAACCAGCTAATAAAAAAGCAGAAATAAAAATACAACAAATAGTGAAGAATAAAAATATAAAAATACAATTTTTGGCAAATATTTACAAATGGCCATTTTTTAATTTATCGGAGATTAATGCCTACAAAATTCTTTAAAAAACAAATTCCTCTCCTACAACTAATCAGAAATTTGAACTTAGGTAATGAGGTGGTTGGTTGTTATAGCCTAGATTTGATATACATATAATATAGATTGTGTGAAGTTGAGTAGAGCTTGAAGTGATATTAAAGGATGGATGAAAACTGTATATGAACAGTTTTCTGAACTCATCACGTATATCTTGCTTCTTCTCATGTTTAGCATTTGTTATTTATTAACAGTATTTTTTTTGTATTTATGATTTGTCATCTTTATTTTTCATTTTTTTGTGCTTATATTCAGTTTCAGCTTATTTTGTTACTCATTCCCTTTTTGCATATTACTTGTCACTTAACATTTTACCTTTAACTTAATCATTCTTTATGTATCTCATTATTTACTATAGTGGTATATTAGTTTGCATTTTTGTTACTGTTTATTTTTTATTTATTATTATTAGTACTATTACTATTGTTGTTGTTGTTATTATTATCTTTTTTATTATTATTATTATTATTATTATTATTATTATACTTATATATATATTTTATTTTTTATTTATTTATTTATTTATTTATTTTTTATTTTATATTTCATATTTTTTTTTATTTTTTATTTCTCATTTTTGTATATTATGCATAATCATTAATTGTTTAACTTTTAATTTTAGTTTACTGCAGATGGATTAATGTAATCCAAAAAGTCTATAATAAAACTGAAGGTGCGACTGTCTTATCATTAAATATTCATGACTGGGGTTTGGCAGCAGTATTCGCTTTTCTTTTATATATATATATATATATATATATATATATATATATATATATATATATATATATATATAGATAAATTTATAAAAAGTGTATAGATGTTATATATATATATATATATATATATATATATATATATATATATATATATATATATATATATATATATATATATATATATATATATATATATAGGTATATATATAAGGGCAGAGATGATAGCTGAAACAATTTTATTAATCTGCATTTTGACTTCAGACTAAGGTCATGTTCTGAAAGGTAGCTCAAAATACAATATAGTTTAATAGTATTATTATTTTTAAAGAGTCAAATCAAAAAATTATATATTTGACACTAAATTTTAATAAAGAAATACATAGACTTGAAATATTTTTTTTTATATAAAAACAAAGAAACTCACCTTATTTCTTAACTCAAAAATGGCTTGGCTGAAAATATTCTGATGTTCGAGCCACTGCAAACTCAGAATATCTGTACTTGCCACATTCATGTTGAAAAAAAATCTTAAATATTTCTTTTTATAATTTTAAAATACATATGGTATCAATGTTTTATAAATAGAAATAAATCTATAAAAAATAACAAATTATAACTTTTAAATTAAACAGTATAAAAATATTCCTAAAACAAATTAAGTACAAACCATATATAACAATTTAAAGAAATATATTAATCTTTAGCAATTTTTTTGTTAAAGTACATCAAAATATTAAAAAAAAAATTATTTAGAAGGGGTTCAACATAAAGTAATGATTATTTGCATAAGTCAATATTACAAACTCTTGACCCCCCAAAATCAGCAATGGCCTAGTGGATAGAGCTCCTGGTTACTGTTAACTCAGCGACGTGGAGTCCAGTGTTCGAATCCAGCTGATGGAGAGTAAAAAATCTCCTTTGACTAATTTCATTTCTTCACAACCATGTGAATCATCAGGCTACTGTTTAACTCGTGTACTCAAAGTTGGTTCTAGTGGTTGTATTAAAGCATTGTGGATTTTTATATTGCTTATTAATAATAGGGAAAAAAAAAAAAAAATAAAAACAGAAAATAAAATTACATTCAATTTGCATATAAAAAAAAAACTAAGATAAACTAAGAAATATATTATGGGTAGTGGTGAGATGATGCCAAAATAATTAATGATTCTGATTGAGAACTCCAAATGCTGATTTCTTTTTCATCATACTATGGCAAAATAATTCTCAATTCCAATTCTAACAAAAAATTCCATTTCCAATTCTAATTCCAGAAAAATTGCAGATTCTTAGAATTCCTGATACCAATTCAGATTTATCATCATATCAATAATAATAATAATAATGGCAATTATTATGCCATTTAATAACAAAAACCCAGTCCTGTGTTTTTTTTTGTTTTTTTTTAAATTTTTTTTAAAATTTTTTTTTAAAATTTCTATTTCTAAGGAAAAAATAAAATGATCAATAATTGAATGTTTTTTTGTAATGTCATTTCAGTATTATTTAACATAAATTAATAAATAGGTATAAAATTTACAAGTTAAACATATATAGCTATATATAATTTGGTAACAGACATTGTCCAATTCCCACTGCTGAATGAATGTCATTTCCTAATTGGTGAAACTTGTAAATGATATTGCTAGTGTTACAGGTTATTGATAGTAATGACATAAACAGGACTATCTTAAGTAAAGTAATTAAGTAATATATTTAAATTTATATTATTTAAACTTTGAACATTGTCGCCATCATAATCTGAGGCTCTGGGAAGCTAGTAAGTTAGCTACCAATAGTTAAGTTATTGTTACCTAGAAACTAGGCAGGCTTGCACTGGATACCTCCCCAAGGAGCTGCCCACCAACCCACCAGATCTGGGTTTTTATTGTAAAACCTGGGAAAAATGGGAGATTTTGAAAAAAAAAAAAAATATATATAGCTATATATATATATATATATATATATATATATATATATATATATATATATATAGTTATAGTTTATATATATATATAAATAAAAATATATATATATATATATATATATATATATATATATATATATATATATATATGTATATAAGGGTGGAGTGAAGAAATAAAATGATAAATTTCATAACGTAATACCACCAACAAGTTACCTCTTGATAATATAATACTTGTACAAAAATATCATTAGGATTCAAAAAAAGTCTTCCCCCAGCCCAAGCATTGTGTTTTATGTTTATTTGTGTTTCCTTTCATTTACTATGATTAAGTGCAAATTAAGATGAGTATAAATCTCTGTATTAAGCTTGACATCTTTAAATTATTATGCT
Source organism: Trachelipus rathkii (assembly GCA_015478945.1). NCBI lineage: Eukaryota > Metazoa > Arthropoda > Malacostraca > Isopoda > Trachelipodidae > Trachelipus > Trachelipus rathkii. The sequence goes on along the minus strand of JABUQX010039823.1, from coordinate 4,781 downwards.
GGAATGGGAAGCTCAGCTGAAAGAAAAACCTACCTTCCAGTAACAAATGTTTATTGTAATCTGCGAATGTGCATTGTGCTGGTGTGCAGAATTTTAGTTTAATGGTTATTTAGTAATGTTCTATTTCATTTTATTTATTTTATTAATTTTACTAAGGTTTATTATGCAAGATTTAGGTTTTATTTCCAGATTTGCAACTTTTAAAATGAGCGTAAAAAGAACTCCCATTACGAAGTGTTGTTGAGTGCCCCATTTTTGGTGCTCCTTCCAAATTAAGAATGAATTATTTACCAACTGTTGCAGATGTTCTAAAGTGTTACTTATATATAAGGCATGACCTAAGGCTTCAAAGATCGGGACAAGAACCAGCAATTGCTGAAATATTAAAAATTTTAGGACAAATAATTGAAGAAATTTGGAAAATCGCTTCAATTCCAATTGTCACATACAATCGTGTTGTGCAATTAATACAGAAGCATTACAATAAATATATCAATCTTTTTAGAACTCCCAAAGCAAAACAATGAAAATTATGAATCGAAAGTTAAAGTTTTCAGAAATGAAGCAGAAAATCAACTCTTGACATTGCAGTTTGTAAATGTGAAGTTTTTTCATCATGTTTGTGTGAGAAGTAGCATAAGGTACCTCCAAAAGAACAGCCATTCCTTCTGGACCAAAGATCTGCGAGAAAAATGGTAATTGGGAAGGTTGATAAGGGGGGAAACAAAAAAATTGATGAAAAGAGAAAGAAAAATGAAAGAAGCTTCAAGGGTTATCATTTCTGATTATATTGTCAATGAAACTTGCTTAGAATTAAGTGAAACATGTGAGACTAGTAACCAACACTTGATGATGGTGAAAGCGCTGCAGAACCAAAAGCAGAAACAGAGATTCCACCATCAGAGCCATCCACTTCCAAATGTGTTCAAATGCAAATTCAGCTTCCTACAGTTGCAAGAATCTCAGACCAATACAGGGTTTCTGACAGATGGCATCAATTGTCTCTAACATTGCATGATGTTGGCCTAGTTACCAAAGAGGATTTGTCGCTTATTGACAGAAGATACGAAGAGCATCAGAAAGCGTGAAAACTAAAAAAAACAAACGCTGGAATCAAAAGTATATATTTCAATGGAAGAAAAGACAAAACATTGCTTCAAGGAACTGGAAACAGATATTATCAAAAAATGATTAGTGAAGAACATATTTCACAGATAGCAGAGCCATGTTCTTTGTATTTAGGACACACTACACCATCATCTGGATTGGAAAAAACATTGCTGAAAGGATATATATATATATATATATATATATATATATATATATAGATATGATGTTAGAGCAGATATATGTATATATATATATATATATATATATATATATATATATATATATATATATATATATATATATATATATATATATATATATATATATATATATATATATATATATATATATATATAAGGTTATATATATATATATATAGTATATAAATATATATATATATATATATATATATATATATATATATATATATATATATATATATATATATATATATTTATTTATATAATATATAATAAATATATATAGATATATATATATATATATATATATATATATATATATATAATTTTTTACAGAATATGAAGTTAACATAGATGGACTGATGGCTGTCAGATAAGATGGAACCGTGGTAAATACTGGAAACAAAAATGGAGTTATCAGATATTTAAAACTGAAGATTAAGCATTCGTTACAATGGTTTATATGCCAGTTGCAGACAAATGAACTCCCCTTATGTAATATGTTTACTTATCTTGATGGCATTACAACTGGCCCTAAAGAATATTCTGGGCCAATTGCAAGTAGGACTAACTTATTATGGAATTTGAAGTAATCCATGCCAATATACCAGAAATAATTATCAAAAATACTTATACAAAATGTCTCGAAGTTGTATCTGGCATTTGTGCCTAGGCTTGGCTAGTCGCAATCCAGGGAAAATGTCTCATTTCAGATGGCTTACAATTGCGAACTGCATACTAAGGCTGTATGTCGGAAGCGAGAATCCTTCTCCAAATTTAGAAATTCCTGCAGAGTTTATAATTAAGGATTATGCTCGTGTGGTTTGAACTTTGAAGTGAAAAGAAAACAAGTCTTGTAAGGATTAAGCCCAGAAACTGTTTAAAGTAATACAGTCATCTCGCTATTTGAATAATGAATTAAGGAAAATTATAGATCCTGTTATCCAAAGAAATGCATATTTCAGTCATCCAGAAAATCTCCTACTGGGGATTTTAACTGATGGCAGAAAAAGGGTAAGAGAGGATGCCTAGTCGAATCTTGAAAGCGAGAAATAAACGGAAGACCAACAGTAAAGTCTGAGAATTACGAATTCAGCGGCTGAACTTCTGAACTGTATATGTGATTATACAGATATCAACTGGCATGTGTGTGAAGTTACAGCGCCACCAACTTTAGCAGAACATACCAATAATTTTATAGTGTCAGGCGGGGTGACTGGGCCCACCTCTTTTAGAGGGGTGATGCGGTCCACTCTAAATAAAATATAAAATAAAAAATAAAAAAAAATAAAAAATTTCGCTCATTTAATAGCCACGCAGTAGTACTACAAGTTTTATTTAGATCTTTAATTCTAGAAAGTTTTTATATTTTTAAAAAATGTTATAAATTAGGGTACAAAATGCCCTTCAATAGAATTTCACTTTTGAAAAATGTGAGTTTTTTTAACTTTGTTATAAAATGAAAAATTGTGGATGGATTTTAATTATTTTTTCAGTGTATACACTCGAGTATGTTAGCTTTAAACTGGCAAAGTAAATTTTTGTTCCAAACAGTATTAGTGGCTAAATCACGGGGCCTAACTTGGTTCGATTCACCCCACCGTAAAAATTGATGAAGGGGTGAATCGGACCACCATTGTTTTTCGTATTTTACATATTATTATTGACATTTTTATTACGTATAATTAATTTAAATATAATAGTTACTTATATTAAGTAAAAATTAAAATAAAAAATGAAATTTATATAAAAAATACAAATTCCAAAAAGTGTCAAAATTTTTGATGGAGAGGTGAATCGGACCACCTTATTTTTATTCTTATTTTATGTATCATTATTGACATTTTTATTACTTATTACTAATTTTAATATGATAAACAATTATTATATTAAGTAAAAATTAAAATATAAAATTGAATTTATACGTAAAAGAGGAATTTAAACAGATGGTCCGATTCACCCCTCCAAGGTCAGGCTGAATGAGCTTTATTTAAACTTTAATAAAACTATTATTAGAATTACATTATTATTTTTTTGTGTGCTTATGAACTACTATAGGGCCTTGATTTAAAAAAAAAAAATTCCAAAAAGTGCATTAGGGGAAAGTCGGGAGACGAAGTTATACCTAAAGTGGTCCAAGTCACCCCGCCTGACACTATATATATATATATATATATATATATATATATATATATATATATATATATATATATATATATATATATATATATATATATATATGTTATATATTTATATATATATATATATCATTTGAGTTGCTGTTAATTCACATCGGATTTTGTGGAGCGGAAGAGGTTTGGCTAAAGGAGCAACAATTTTTTTAATGAAAATTTATGTGACGGACTAAGCAAAGGCGCACAGCCAATTTCTGCGCCTATAGCCGCACCTATGAACAGGAACAAAGCATTTTTTTACCCTAAAAGTTAGAACTTAGAAGCATGGAAAACTTGTATCATTCTAAAAACCAGTGTAAAACTTATTTATATATATATATATATATATATATATATATATATATATATATATATATATATATATAAAGAAGAAGAAGAAATTCTATTTATTTTGAAAAATAGAGAGATAAAAATGTGTATATATGGTATATATATATATATATATATATATATATATTATATATATAGTTATATATATATATATATATATATATATATATATATATATATATATATATATATATATATATATATATATATATATATATATATATATATATATATATATATATATATATGGGGTGCAAACTGCAAAGGCCAACTCCCCCTGAGGTGTTCTCGGCTAAAGGAGATAGGGCTAGGGAAGGATATAGGCCTAGCAAGCCACTTCCGAAATAAACTGCTTGCAGAACTCAAGCGCGAGCCTCGGAAGCCGGACAGAACTTTAGACGAGACGACTTCGGCGAGATTTACGGAATATGAATCAGAAAACACTTTTAAGAATTATAGGTGTGCCACAATAAATGTGGGTACCTATGGAGATAAAGAGGAGAGATAAATTGATATCATGAAGGAGAGGAAGATAGGATATGTTGGGGATGGCGGAGATGAGAGTGAGGGGTGTGAGGAGGGCAAAGAAATGGGAGAAGGATTTGTTCTTGATGTATAGTGGGGTGAGAGAAGGAATAAGAAAGCATGGTGTCGGAATTATAGGGACCAAGACTGTCACCATGTATACAGAAAGTAAAAATTATAAATGAGAGGTTGATGATGTGCGTATTGAAGATAGCCGGATAAAATATGGAATATACCAGATATATGCACCACAACAGGGGCACACAGAGGAGGAAAAATAGATTTATGCATTGATGGAGGAAGAGGTATATATATATATATATATATATATATATATATATATATATATATATATATATATATATATATATATATATATATATATATATATATATATATATATATATATATATATATATGA